>JAKCPI010004539.1:0-195410 GCA_023213315.1 Euborellia annulipes | reverse complement strand
ATGGTGGACACTTCAATCAAATCATACGTGAGTTAACAAAATATATCGATAAAGTGCAAAAACACAAAAATAGACTGTTTTTCCTTAACAGATGCAAATTTCATGATGTGACCCCTAATTTTCTGAACAACAATATTAAAAATGTAATCGAATTATGTATTAGATCGAGGAACAATATTGCCTTTAATTTATTAAAAAATTTTAAAAGATCATTACTCAATTTGGAGATTCGTGAAACATATAAAGAACTTAACTGTTTTGAACTCGAAATTAATCGTTTGTGGGATCTTGCTTACAGTCAACTTACCTCATTCGAAACTAAAATATTCAAAGACTGGTTTAAGGCAAAAAGCTTGAGACTGTATTATAAATATCACATAAATATTATGAGAAAGTTAGATAGTTTAATTAACCCATTGAGTAATGTAGATAGATTTGTAAATTTAACAGACTCACAGATCCCAGACTTCGTAAAAAGAACTCTTAGTTTAGAACCTAAATTCAATTTACCTCCTACAGGTAAAAAATTAACAGACAACTTGATAAAATGTATAGCAGACACTGAGCATATTCTACATATTGCTCATTTCGAACAAACACAAAAGTCTATTATGCGTAATAAAATAGCCAATATTCTTCTTAATTATAAATATTCCATCAATAATAATTCAAACAATATATCGAAAGGCTTAGAAAAAGATATACATAGAACCTTAATTTTTAAAAAATCCAACCCTGATATAGTTTTTGCACAGTCAGACAAGTCCAAGGTTTCCGTTGTCACCACAAGAGAATCATATAACTTAAATATGAATAATATCATAATGGATGAAACCACATACAAGCCTATTCCCAAAGACCCAATCAAAGATTTAGAGAAAAATATCAATAACTTCATAGATATTTGCCAGAAAGATGAAAATTTTTTTGATAAATATGAAGCGAATTCTCTCATTAATAAAAATTCTCAGAACGCGAGAATGTATGGGCTCGTAAAAGTACACAAAGGTACACCCCCAAACCACCCCTATAGGCCAGTGGTTTCAACCATTAATTACCCAAATAATAAATTATCAAAATATTTGGGAAAGATTTTGAGAAATATAACACAGGATGACCCTTTTAGAGTGCAAAATTCTATAGTTACTAAAGAGAAGTTAAAAGACATAATTATACCTGAGGGTTTCATTTTAGTATCTTTTGATATAAAAAATTTATTTACTTCCGTCCCAATTAACTTATTTATGGAATGTATAGATGAATATTGGTCAGATATACAGCCACACACTACTTTCACACGGGTGAGGTTCAAAGAGGCCTTGGACTTCTGTTTGTCTAAAAACTATTTTACCTATAACAATAAAATCTATTTGCAAATACGCGGTTTACCAATGGGCGGGTCCCTAAGCCCTGTTGCAGCAGATATAGTCACTAGAAAATTTTATTATTCACATGTGAGACCATTGAGTTTGTTGTTTTATTTACAATATGTAGATGATAGTATTTCATGTGTGAAAGCCAGTGAACTAGATAACATTTTAGAAAAATTTAATTCTTTTCATAATAACATTGAATTCACACATGAAATAGAAATAGATGGTAAGATAAGTTTTTTGGAACTTACCATTATTAAAAATGAAAATAAAACATTATCTTTTGATATTTTTAAAAAGCCTACAACCAGCAACAGGCTCACGAATTACTACTCTAAGGTCCCTATGAGTTATAAAGTTAATACTTTAGACTATTTCATCAGACGCATTCACATCTTATGCGATGAACAATTCATTAATAATAACATCAGAAAATTTTACATAATGGCCAGGGAAAATAACTATCCGACGTACTTGCTCAATAAATTGGTCAACAGATACAATAATCCTAGAACTGTACCTATCCATACAAACATAAATATAGTGAATAACAATCCGCCCAAATATTTTTCAGTGGCATATATACCCGAGGCCACAGAGAAAATTAAAAAACTCTTTAAAGAATTTAATATCACGCTAGCGCCAAGATCGTCTAACAATCTGTGTTGTTTATATAACAATAAAGACCTAATTCCTTTACGAAAACGCCAAGACGTGGTGTATTTGTTGAAGTGTACAAGTTGTCCGAGCCCTGGTTCGTACTACATAGGTCAAACTAAAAGATCACTCCATATACGCCTAAGTGAACATGACCGAGATACCAAAAAAAATAATAAAACCACTGCCCTTGCAGCCCATTGTGCCGATCTTGGTCATAAATTTGATTTAGACAACGTTAAAATCTTGGCTACGGAAAACAACACTAATAAGAGATTAATTCTTGAAAAGTGTTACATTAGGGCGTTTGGTGATAGTTCTATCAATTTTCAAAGAGATAGTGAGAACCTTAGCAGAGCTTATGATGCCATTTTCCTCCAGTAATTGAGTGATGATCAACCGAAACGTCAATATTATTATCATGACGAATACCGAAAGGTCTAGAAAAAAATTTTTATTTAAAATTAGGATATTTTTATATAAGAAGGCAAAGATTCCTTTATCTACTTTTAATTAAAAATAATACTATATTTAATATATATTAATAAATAAAATCCGAGGTCACTCCCGGTCAGAATGAAAATCTTTCTATATTAAATTATAAAATTCAATTAAGTCAATTTATTGATATAACATACTCACCAGTGAGACCATCGTAAAATATTTTGTGACCTGGAATATACATGTGTAACATTTTTATGACGAAACAACAATGTATATGCCAAAGATAACATTGACTAACTCTGTGCATTTGTATTTCAATCGTAAGATCAATTTTTATTTCTTTTGTCTTGCAAAAATATTTTAATTTTTGTTTGATAATTTTGTACAGTAAGTTTTTTATATATACACTGTTAATATTATATGTATATTTCTAGTAAGGACTGAAGATGGTTCTTAAATAAAAAGAACCGAAACGTCTCCGGTGATTGAATCTGCATACAGAGTCTATTTATTGGCTGCTCCTGCCCATAATTATCCATCTTCACATCTCACAGCCACTACTTGAACATATATATATAATTATATTAAAACCCAAGAGGTGCTTGGACTTGGTGCAGGGGTTAGCGTGCTAACCTTCTATACCAAGGGTCGCGGGTTCGAACTTCGACAGTAACTTATGGTACATTTTTTTTTTTTTTTTTTTTAAACATTCACACTTTGTTCTCAGTCCCACTCACATTCACACAGTATTTTAGGCAACTTAGGCCATTTAAGACTTACGATACTCGTATTGTTTAAATATATCTATTGGAAGTCCAGGCATAGGTCTACTTATTTAAGCCATTTGGTATCCAAATGGCTTAAATAAAATCATCGGACTGCCTGGGGTCCGAACCCAAACTTATGGTACATTAGAATTCAAGATATAAAATTTATAAACATGGGAAAATATATATATTTTGTTACCATGGCAACCATTTCGCCTAAGAGTATAAGAGTAAAATGTGCTTCAACATGGACAAAATGAGAATATACATTTTAACGAGCATCCAAAAAATCAGTGATTTATGAATTTTAATTATAAAGGTTAGAGAGAATTTTAAGAAAATCCAACCGTTTTTGTTCAATATAAAATTTCAACCTCCTAGCTCTTTTCGATCTTGGGATATTTTGATCACATAAACACACACACACACACATAGACGCACTTTTTTGAACTCAGTGGGCCTCAAAACTCAAAAATCATCGAATTTTTGTAATAAACCCAATACTTTATCTCTCTCTATATATATATTAATATATACATATCTAGGTATGAGGAAGTAAAATTATTAAAATAATTCTAATAATTATCTCTCTAATGAAAAATAATAATGGTTCCTACAAGCCAATTACATCATTTTAAATAACAACAGCTACAACAAGAATTGATATAGGTTTATTCATGAATTTTCATTAATTCGTTAGATTTTTATATAGCAACAAATACGCCACAAAACAAAAATTCAAGCAAACTATTCTGTTGAAAGGATTTTACTATTAAATTAAACCATGCTAAAGTAAAAACCTTTTAAGAATCCTACTTGCCCGTGGCTGAAGGCGGTAGGGTTAATGCGGGAATGAAGTGAATTGAAATTTAGGACCTTCTAAGTACTGATTTAACCGGAAATCGCTTTTAATATCGGCTTTTCATTCTCTTTTCATTTAATTAAAATACGGAGAATCTTCAGAGAGACGGAAACACTAATCTCCTAAATGTATATGAAAAAAAGCTATTTAATAAATTCATTATATTAATTAATTAATCAAAAGAAAAGAGAAGTGAATAACCCGTGAGGGATAAATGCTTTTCGTTGATGTTATTGTTGTAACGTGCTAGTTGGATATATAATGAGTATTCTAATAGCCAAAGCGTGTATCTCTCTCTTTCCCTCTGGATGTATAGAGAAGGAGAGAGAGAGAGGCTGCGAAGCAGTCGTCGAGCTTTGATAGCTTGCCAAACCGCCAAGGCTGGTGGCACGCGGCCGCCGCCTCTTATTTACACACACACACAGTTTTATGTACAAGTTTTCTATACATATAGCTATTATTTTTGGAAATATCCGCCATTTCAAAGTATTCATTAAAGAACAAAAAAATTTCTAATACCTAGTAGGGAAAATTAGTACTTAAACAAAAAAGTTTTTTTTTTTTATGACCTGAATTTGAAGTCCATCCCTAGCAAATGAAAAACCTGATTAAAATTATGACTTAGTAAACGGCGATAAGAAAGAAAAAAAAAAAAACGAAAATTGATTGGGAGAGTGTCAAGTCAAATATAAAAGAGGAAATGTCATTAAGATGGAATTATCAATCTGTTTGTCTTTCAAAAGATGAGAGGTCTTTTGAAAATTCTCTCTTATTATTACAAGCGAATAATCTCATGACTTGATGAAGACAATGTAACGAACCCAGAAACAACGAGACAACGCTGAATATGGAGACTCACAATTAAATACACTAATAAATTTACGGATGATCCGAGAGGTAATCAATCCTCTCCCCGCAAATGAATAGATTTTAAAGAATATAAAATATTTTTTATGAGTATTTAAAGACAATTAAAATTTTTAAACAAATTTAAATACTGTTAAAGATTGTTTTGGGATTTCTGGGTGCGAGGGAGGGGTTAGGCCAGTTTCACACGGGGTGGATTCGAGGCAACTAGTAGATTCCACTAGTTGACCGGCTAAATGCAACGGGAGTGCAACTGAATGAAAATGAATGGAATCCGCTCGGCCCCTTTCACACGCAGTCAACTTGTCCGCCTGGCGGATTCACGCCAGGCATGAATCAACTCAATTCAACTAAAAATGCACTACGCGCAATTTGGCCTTTCACATTTAGTCAACTAGTTGACGGATTCCATTGAATATGGAGGAAAAATATTTTGATATTGAGCGTTTTATCGATCAACCTCCGATTTGGTACCAATGGGGTGTAGCTATATCATTTATTTTTTACCCTCTGTACAGTGTAATTAGCTCCAAAAACGGGAAAATCCCAACATCCAAAAAAAAGTTTCCCTCAGTGTATCGGTAAAGTACTAGTACTTTTTGTGCGAATTTGTTCAAAAGCTTAGTGGCTGGTCTCAGAGGAGTGGCTAACTCAAATATGAAGTGTCAAGCTCCTAGCTCTTTTCGTTCTTGAGTTACTTTGTTCACATACACACGGACAGACCGACTCGACAACGAATTGTTGACAAGAATCCAATACTCTATAAACATATATAGGTAAGAAAAAGTAACAAAGCAAATTTTACCTCTCTATCAGGTCTATTCTCTAAAAACAGACGTTAAAATTTAAAATAAACAAATGGGTGTTAAATAGTAATGTAAAAACAATCAGCGTTAAAAAATGGTATTCTCTAAACAAAGTTTTAACAGCGACGTTAACATGTTGCTTTTATTTCAAAGCTATCAAAATCATAACCTTACTTTTTAGGTTATACTAAATGTTAACGCTTTGGCTTTAAAGTTTTTGTTTACAGAATAGCTATTTAAGGCAATGAAGTGTTAAAATGAATTAATGTTGTTTACAGATGTTAAAAGATAACGTTTTTGCTTGGAGAATAGGCCTGTATATCTTTTGAACCGTTCACTTTAGCGTGGTTATATACTAGACAATTTTTGTTTATATTCATTTTGATTATTTTTGTACAGATGATTTTTTTTGCGGGAAACCGCATAGTTTTCGAGATATTTGCAAAAAACCATCATTTCGCCACTTCCCGTCTCCCTCCCCCAATAACCTGACGGTCAAAATAGAGTAACTTTTTATTAAAAATACTACGGGGAGGAGATAGAACAATCCTTAGGATCTCCATATCCCCCCCCCCCCCCCAGGCCTGGTCAATTAAATCAGTATATGCGGCGTATAAATGTGTAGGGGAGTATTTAAGAATTTGAGTAGAGCCCATCCACACCTTTAAAAAACATATCAATTTAACTTGATATTTTCTAAAATATGACGGTTTTTTTTATAACCCTTTTCGGCTACTAAGGCCATTTAGGGTATAACTTTATTATATGGGCTATATGTTACAATGCTTTATATCGATGGCTACCGGGGGACGTTCCACACGATGATTGCTCGGGGATGACTTGAATTTAAAAAAAAAAGATTCCTAAAGAAGTATGGTTCAATTTTATTCGTCCTTGCCTTGATCTAGTGATTCGCAGGGAAATCGATTGAAGGAATCGTTAACATTTTATTACTTTAAAATTTTCCTTTGGAAAGAAGAGAAAAAGACAAGACACTTTCAGAATTCAAGGATAAGAAGTGTGATTTCCGTTCTGAGCGATAAAATTCATTGATATTCGACAAATTTATATTTAATCTTAAAATCTTTCATTTTTTTTATATAAAAAAAAAAAGATTAATCAATTTTTCTTAAAATTCTCTTCCCTTAGGAGGAGGGAAAAATTTATTTATTATAAATATGTTTTCTACAAGAAATATTTATGATAATAAAAAGGAGACAAAAAATGACGTTTTTAAAATAATGATTGACAGCAATATGACGTTATACTTGACATTTTAACTGACAAGTAAAAAAGATGGGGTGAGATATGAAGTTGAGTTGAAGAATGGGAATGTCAAGAGATTCGACATTAATAAATCTATTAAAAGTTTAATATCTTATTAATAATTCTACTTCCATCTATGATCTGTAGAGAGATGTGGTAATAAAGGAAAGGAAACGTATCAGCAAAGTAACATAAAAAGTTGTGATATTTTTGTATAGATGAAAACACTTTCATTTAAAAAAAATCTGGTGTGAATGTCGCACAGCACACAACTTTCTCTTACCTTCGGTAATCGAAAGTTGTCTTCTGTGCTTGTCACACCAGTTTTCTTGTGTCGACATATGTTTAGTTTCCGGCAGTACGGTACATTCGAATTTCAAGATGTAAAACTTATAAGTATGGGAAAATATTTATATTTTGTTACCATGGCAACCATTTCTCCTATCTTTCCTATGAAATACAAGAGTAACGTGGTCTTCAAAAGATTTCAATGGGAAAATGAGAATATACATTTTAAAAAGCATTCTAAAAAATAATTGATTTTTTAATTTTAATCAAAATCGTTGGAGCGAATTTTGAGAAAAAACTGAAAAAAGTGCAACAGTAGGTCTAAAGTACTTTTTTGCCAATTTTGTTCAAAAGCTTCGTGTCACATCCCAGGAGGGTGTCTAACTTAAATATAAAATTTCAACCTCCTAGCTCTTTTCGTTCTTGAGATATTTTGTTCACAGACAGACACACACACACAAACCAAACAAAACACATACACACAGACAGACAGACCATGTCGCGAAAACCACTTTTTTGGATTCAGAGGACTTCAAAACGTGTATATCCATCAAAATCTCGACATTGGATTTTTGACCTGAATCAATACTTTGTCTCTATATATATTCATATATAGGTAAGAGAAAGTAAAAATAAATATATAGGCATTTTGTTACAATACTCTATCATAATTATATTCTTTATTTCAGTTTCTTGTTTTGAGTATTGGTCTGAGAAGAGAAGATGCAGTCAACAAATTTTAAATATAATCTTATGCTAGTTTATAATATATTTTTGTCCAATGGTTTTTTTTTTCTTCAGCACCTGAGGGGTTTATTTATTCCTATCAATTATTAGAATAATTTTTTTCTCTGTAGAGGAAATTTTACCTTTTAAAAATTATTTTTAATTAATACATTTTCATGTGGGCGTAGGGAGTGTAGATATTTATATAAATATAGAATTTAATATAAAAATATAAATTAGAAAATAATTTTTTTTGCTCTCTCTTCACTCATACACAAAAATTAGGAAAATATATTAATTGAAAATGTTATTTTCAAGTATTAATATTAAATACACTTTCAGTTTTTATACAAAAAAAAAATCTATTTGTTGTGATTGATGTGAATAACAAAAAATTATATTTTTAAATTACTCGAATTGTCAAAAAAATCAATAAATATGTCATTAAAAATATTATAAATTGACAGAAGATATTATTTATAATGTTGGCTGCCTCTGCAATTCTTGGACCAATGATTACCGGGGTCATTCTTATTCAACAAGTAATTTCATATAATATGAATAAATAATGAAAGATATTTGAAAAGTCTTTCATTTAAAAAATGTATATTATTGTTTAAAAATAATTTTCATTGTTGAACCACAAAGAGTATATAATTGCATTGTTGAAATTAAATTGATTTTATTTGATTAATAAGAACAAAAAAAGTCGTAATTTAATAAAAAAAATAAATTTCTATTGAATAAAAAATATTAATTAAGTAAAAAACAAAAGAAATTTATTTTCGGAATATCAAATTAGAAAAGATTTTAGGGTAGATGTTAATATCGGTATGTAAAAAAGAAATTATCAGATGAAATAAATTTATTTCGAATTTTTTATAAAAATGTTCTTATTATTTGCAATAAAACAAATACTATACTAACTATATAGTATTCAAGTGAATATAAAAAAAATCTGATAATTTTTTATTTATATTTTCAAAAACTTCTAATTAAGTTGTCTGAAAATAAAGTAAATACGAATAATAAAATACTTGATTAGGTTTTTTATGATAAAACGATAAATAATCCATTTACTAGTAATTTTCAAATTGTATTATTGGGTAAAATTCAAACATTGTTGTTTAATAATAACGTTCAATATTATTAAGCAACAATATAAATGTTTAATTTCGTAGAAATGTCAAAAATGTTTATATTTATGTATGTATAGAAATATAGGGATAAGGAAATTAGTTTTTTTTTTTTTTTATTAGTTTCCGGTAGCAATGTCCAATGGAATTTTTTATAGTATCTCTTTCAAATTAAATTGAATACGTTATTATTTTATTATTGTAGAGTAAATTTCCATTGATTATTAATGAGAAGATTAAGTAAGAGGGGAAATGTGTGAGTGAATGTGTATGTGTAGGTGGTTGCGAATTTTTGCGAATCGATCTCTCCATTAAGAGAAGGACTTGTTGCATCCATACCTGATGTGGCCGCGTGTTCAAACAGTCAGTGTTCCAAACATCCAACGAAAAAACACCCCAAGAAGTGGATGATGCTGCTTGTTTCTATGAAGATGACGACCAAGAGACGACGAACGAAAAAAAAAATTCAACACACACGTTTACACTTAAAAAAACACTCATTCACATGAACACAAAAAAAAGTTGATTAACATATTAATGACTGGTTGTTCAAGATGTTTTTTTGTTTTTGTTTTTTTTTTTAACACGGTGTGATGATGTGATGACGATGACAAAGGTGAATGACGCGATATATAAATGGCAAGAGACGAACACCAACTGAGGCTCTCTGGGCAACATGGCGGCCCGGCGCCGCCGCCTGCCGCTGCCGCTACCTCTCCTCTATTACCCCCACCACCAGCGCTTACTAGTAGGCAGGCGCCTCCCCACCGGCCAACTCTATAAGCCACTTTGATTAACATTCACTTACACTTGATCATATGACGAACGAGTCTATAGTTTTCGAATTGGTATTAACGTACGCTACTATCAGTTTCAAAAATATCATATATATACATCAAGTACAAAAGAACTTGGGACATGATTTACTTCCTTCTTCTTATTATAAAAGAAAGTTAAATATAAACAAAGAATCACAAAAGTCATTTTTAATTAATTAACCGCAGCGCCTATCAGGGGAGCTTCGCCCCCCTAGACTCGCCTGGGCCCCCTGAGGTGGACACGGGCCTTGGTGCAGTGGGTAGCGTGCTGGCCTTCTATACCAAGAGTCGCGGGTTCGGATCGAGTCTCATGCGCAAATTCATTGAAATGGCTACCAATCCAGGTGAAATAAATGGAGACGGGGTCTAAATGGCCTTCGCTGACGAAAAAGACTTTAAATGAAATTAAAAAAAAAAATACTAATAATGAACGCTCGTGACTAAATGAAGAAATTTTGCGCAAATTTTTGTCAGCCCTCTCACATGCTTCAAAATTTTGAATATATCGGCAAAAAATTTCAACTCTTTTTGAACATTTTTGAATGCTCTACAAAATTTTGGTTACTCGCTCTTTTGTGCAAAAATTGCCCTCACAGTTGCAAAAATTTTTCACAAAACTTTGAATATGTCGTTTTTGTGTAAAATCTTTGCAAGTGTGAGGGCCCCTTAAGATCTTTCAAGATGAAAATACAGGTAAATCAAAATAAAAATGTATCTATGAATATTTGTGAATTGGACAAACGCGGAATAATAAGACATCTAGGATTTTAGTAAATAGGTTATACCGTTAATATGATAAATTACATTATTTTAAAGTCAAAAAATAGGCCATTATAAATTAATTTATGGGACAGAAAATCACACAACTTTCGATTATCGGAGATAAGAGGATGCTTTGAGGAGTGGAGATTTTTTTTATTTCATAAATATATAAATTTCCTCTTCATATTTTTTTTATTAAATTATAAATGGGAGAGAGAAAAAAAGATGATAAATAATCAGATTTATCGTCCTTCTCGAATTGACTTCACTTTTTAAAGATAAATCAATTTGTATGTTTAATGAATAAAAAAAAGATAAAAAAAAAATACACATATAGGTAGAATATTTATAGGATAATAAAAAGATATATTTGATACGATTCAAATTTGATATAATGAAAATATTATTTTTATTAATCCATTATTCTATTCTATCATCAAGCAGTGGTAGAGTTTATTTAATCTGAATATTTTCTTGTTAGAAATTCTATCTACTGTATTTATCGATTTATCTTTATTTAGAAAATAATTTCTTGTGTACAGTGAGGGACAATATTAAGTCCCACCCATGGGTTTTCTAATTGTGATTATTTCATTGTTTTTAAAAAAATATTATATATTTTTTAATGGAAACTTTCATGGTTCAAGCCTAGAAAATTTCCAATAAACATTTTCATTTTCTTTTATAAAAACAATGAAATAATCACATGTAGAAAACGCATGGATGGGACTTAACTTTGGCGTTCACTGTCCCTTAAATGATATCTGAAATACATTTTCCAAATCAGCTTTGGGAAGCGGGGGGGGGGGGGGGAGGGGGTATATTTTTACTTTCTCTTACCTATGTATATATGTAATATATATATAGAGAGAAAGTATTGGATTCATGTCAAAAATTCGATGTCGAGATTTTGATGGATCTTCACGTTTTGAGGTCCCCTGAATCCAAAAAAGTGGTTTTCGCGACATGGTCTGTCTGTCTGTCTGTCTGTCTGTCTGTCTGTCTGTGTGTCTGTCTGTGTGTGTTCAATTTTAAGCATGAAGGAATTGAGCTAGGAGGTTGAAATTTTATATTTATGTTAGGCACCCTCCTAGGGCGTGAAAATAAGCTTTTAATCAAAATCGACCAAAGAGTACTAGTACTTTACTGATGTACTTTTTCAGTTTTTTCATTTTCTCAAAATTCGCTCTAACGATTTTGATTAAAATTCAAAAATCAATTATTTTTTAGATGCTCTTTCAAATGTATATTCTCGTTTTGCCCTCAAAATTGTTTGAAGCACATTAACTCTTGTGCTTCATAGGAAAGATAGGAGAAATGGTTGCCATGGTAACAAAATATAAATATTTTCCCATACTTATAAATTTTACATCTGAATTCAAATATTCCCTACTGCCGGGAACTAAATACATGTCGACACAAAAAATCTGGTGTGACAAGCACAGAACACAACTTTCGATTACCGAAGGTAAGAGAAAGTTGTGTGCTGTGCGCCAGTCACACCAGATTTTTATATTTTAATTTATAAAATGTTTCTCAGGCCTCTGTTTACTTCTCCTATTAATTCAAATTACGCAATGTTCAATTGGTGTTCTTCCTTTTTTTATTTTCTCTTAGCCTATATTGAAATATATAGGAGAGAAAGTATTGCGATCATGTCAAAAATTCGATGTCGAGATTTTGATGGATATACATGTTTTGAGGTCCCCTGAGTCCAAAAAGTGGGTCCCGCAAATTGGTCTGTGTGTATGTATGTGTGTGTGTGTGTGCGTGTGTGCGTGCTGTGTCTGTATGTGTGGACAGATTTTTAGCATGAAGGAATTGAGCTACCGGATTGAAATTTTATATTTAACTTAGGTACCTTCCCACACGCTCAAAATAAGCTTTTGAACAAAATCGGCCAAAAAGTACTAGTACTTTACTGATGTACTTTTTCAGTTTTTTTTCGATTTTCTCAAAATTCCCTCCAAGGATTTTTTTAAAATTCAAAAATCAATTATTTTTTAGATGCTCTTTAAAATGTATATTCTCATTTTGCCGTTGAAATCTTCTGAAGACCACTTTACTCTTGTTCTTCATAGGAAAGATAGAAATGGTTGCCATGGTAACGGAATTTAAATCTTTTTCTTTTTATTAGATTAAAAATCAATTATTATTTAAATTCCCATTTATTTTTATTTTATTTGTGTCTTTAATTGCTTAGGAGAAAACATATATATCTCTCTCTCTCTCACTTGCAAACATTATCGCCTGTCTCTCCGCCTTCTCTCATAGGCCTAATGTTAATTTCCTATAGGGATTTGTATGTTAATTTCGATTCAAAAGGGGGTCCCCTTTGGAACTTTTTACGCATTTAAAATTTTTTTTCCAATTCTTATGAAATTTTGTATTTATTTACGATTCTATATTGTGTATAAAATGTCCAAATATGAGATTAAAATTTTGAAAAATAACCATAGTTTATTTCAAGCAGTCAACATTTAAAATGCAAGTTTGAAACTAAGGTGCTATGGGAAACTAAATATATCTCGACACAAAAAATCTGGTGTGGCCAGCACAGTGCGCAACTTTCTCTTACCGAAGGGTAAGAGAAAGTTGTGTGCTGTGCGCCAGTCACACCAGATTTTTTGCCATTCTCATTCATCAAAGAGAGAATAATATATTAGTTATCAAATCAACTCTTGATTATACGCTCTTAAGGCGCGTCCACACTATGCCGCTGTTTGCCAAATGACAAAGCCGATACAATGTAAACGCGACCGTTGGCACGTGCCAATAAGCCAGCCGTGTACCAATGAAAATCGCTCAAATGTCGGTCTCCTTCAAAGAAATCCAATGGAGGAGAGTGGGGACGTGCCAACCTAGCATCAAGCCTTAGTGTGGACGCGCCTTACAGTCCCTGGCTTTGCCAAGGCCAATTAGCAAACGGCCGCATAGTGTGGATGCGCTTTTAGTTAGCTGAGAATGGCATTATATTATTAATCATAGCTAATTTTTATATTTTCCATTATAATTACCAGATTTTTAAATTCCGTTTTTGTACATATTTCCATGGAGGCCAAAAAGTGAGAGCTCAAGAATTCTTTAATGTACCTATTAAAACAAAGAGAAAAAATTCAGATTCATGAAATTTGTTTTAGATTTTTCATAATATTTACCTGATATTTTTAAATTCCATTTTTGTACTCATTATCATGGCAGCCATAAAACGAATGTTAAAGTAATTTCCATCTACGGTTCTTTAAAAAAGAGGAAATTAAAAAAAAAAAAAAACAATAGATAGGAAAGGAGCGTGCAGCCAGGTAATCAGTCTCCACGAAATTAAACTCTCTGTTAAGGAAACAGTTTCGGTTTTAATGTGATAAAGCCATCCTCAGTTCAATAGTCGAGAGATGGCTATATCTCATTAAAACCGAAACTGTTTCCTTAACAGACGTTTATTACAACAGCCACTTTATTTCTTAAAAAAAATTATATTAATAATGTTTAATAATAGATTTAATATTACTTAAGAAAGGATCCTGTTAGTTTCGCCGTGAAGAATCTCGCCGATCTCCCACCATCTAAAAAAAAAAAAAAGAAAAAATATTAGTCTATATTATTAATTCAAGGTATAGAAGTGCTAAAGTTACAGGCTACCCATTTTAGATATGATTATTTCATTGTATTTACCAAAGAATGGAAATCTTTATTGATAATCTTCTAGATTCAAGCCCCATAAGATAACATTAAAAGTTTTTCCTATTTTTTGAGAAAACAATGAATTAATCAGAAAACTCATGGGTGAGCTTTAACTTTGTCACTCACTATAAATATTGGGAAATATATTATATTTTTAACTTACTCTGTAGACTGCTTCTTTCGGTTCGACTAGGGCTTCATCTTAAAAAACTAACATAATCCAACACTATCTATGACCGAGGCGGTCATCTAATTCTAAAATGAAGTCTTCTTTCTTGAGTCTTCTTGAGTCGGCCGTATACGCGAGCACTCCACGGAAGGCAGGTAAGCCTTCATTCAACATAAATCGCAAACGAAACGGAGAAAACGCGCCCACAGAACCAAGGAAAATAAAAGAGGAAAAGAAACAGACTCACACTCATATTCAATTCACAGATCAATTAATCTCTGCCCACCTGCCTAGTCAATGTCATTTAATAGTGAGCTAAAAAGAAGCAGAGTTAATTGATCTGATATTCATTCACGAGTTAGGAAGGAAGCCTGACCAATACAATACTGAAGATCCCCCTTGATTGCTCATCTCAGAAACAGAATGACGTTGTTCAAGATGCATGCTGAAAAAAAAGAACCCTAAAAGCTAACAACATCCTATACGAACTCCTAACATCTTGAACATTAACTCACTCTGTCCTGAAGCAACCAAGGCCCAGAACTCAGCACTGACTGACAGAGCCCCGGAGAAAGAGAAAACACTCTTTCTCTCAAATGCGCGAAAGAGGGAAACATGCGATAGAGGAATTCTCCTATTTCCCTCGAACAACGGCCAAAAGTGAAATGATCCTCTACTGGGAGCCCTGCCTAAACCTAAATGGGACGAACAACAACACCCTATGCCAGCATTGAGGAATCATTCACAATTGAACGTCAATTCAAGAGAACATCAGAGAATTCCGACACAGAAGGCCTAAACTCCCATAAATATATTAATGCGTGAGCGTAGAGATTTTCTAATTATGCGCCCATATTTAGAAACTATCAATTGCTAGCTAGGTAATCTAATAAGAATTGCGTGCATTCTTAAAAACTAACATTCAGATGGTAAAGATAAAAAATAGATTCCCTTAGATAATATTAATCCCATACACGCAAAACTTAAATCCTAAAACTGAATAATAGCTAAAATAATAATGCATGCACAGTTGAATTGTCTCATATGTTGATGTTGCTCCCCCGTAGGGCAAAGGGATGAAATGAGTACTGTGCATGATCCACATATTACCAATAATCGTATACCTTTTGCACATTGAACATTCATTCATCCCATTACCTTGAGAAACGAAATCTGCATTTGGGATTGTAAATTTAGAAAAGATTTTTAAATTATAAAATTTTAAATCAAAAAAGTAAAAATGAAATGAATTTTGGAAAAAAATGTTATTTTTATTTTAAAAATTTTGAATTTACCAGTAAATCTTTAACTATTTAAAAGTCAGGGAGTCTGAAATGGGAAAAATAGAAGGATTAATAACATCCTATCCATGCACCTATGTCAAAATATCTTCAAATATTTAGGCCGAATTGAGAAATTAAAATAAATTTTGAAAATCCTAAATCTATCTCACTCTACGCTCACGTAAATGTTCATACAGACTTTTGATGTAGCTGCTAGACTCTGCAATCAGCTGTAGAGAGAGACTGCCTTGGTGATATCCCTTCTAATACATCTCGCTGGCGATGTCTAATGGAAGTTGTTCTGGATTCCTGATGTTATTTCTCGAAGAGAATTAGTCGACTTCTAAAATACAAAGAAAAAAATATAAATTAATTTTGATTTAATTTTATATTTCTCAAAGGAGAAGGAATTAGTTATAGTTTGGAGGGAAAGTGGTGTAGGCATGGGCGTAACTAGGGGGTCCCGGGGGGGCCTGGCCCCCCCAGAAGGCTCGTGGCCCCCCCAGAAAGCTCCTTGCCCCAAGAAAAATTGAGAAAATATGGGGCTTTCCAGGCCCAAGTCCACGTCAAACCGATACACTTTTTAACCTCACCATCTCAGATTTCTATGAAATTTGGGTCATAGGTCAATAGAGACTAAGAAAAAGCCCCAATTTCAACTTGATATCTCAACTAGTTTAAAAGATATGGCGCGTTAAAGTTGTCAAAAATGGCAAAAAATCGACTTAACCACATGTATTTAAATTGCTATAAAATCTCTTAGAGGTGAGATAGAGAGATGAATGAGGTGTCATTTTACAGCTTTTTTGATACCCTTTCGAATAATATACAATACAACTGGGGTGGTAATAAAAAATTTTTTTTAATTTCAAAATCAAAAATTTAAATTGATTTTTCTCAAAAAGTACCCCTTTGAAAATTTTGAAAAAATTCGAAATTGGTCCTTGCTTAAAGGATAAAAGATAATATAAGCCTCATCGAGGGATCATGATGGGATCATAGAGAAAAATTAATTAAAACAACCCTTGAGTTAGATTTTTGTCATAATTGGAAAACACTACACAGGCTAACAGTGATTTTGGTACCGGGGATATTTTGAGCTGATCTCTGAGTATATGCGTCGTCCTTTTTCCAAAAATGCCGTCAGTTTTGCTCGAATAGCTCTAGTTTTAGAGATATAGAGAATATAACGTTTTAATTGAAATTTTGCTCTAAAGCGGCTCGTATTTTGAGTTTTCTAGATTTCTTTATGGTGTTTTCTCTTAAAAATATACAGGTAGCTAAGATACATAGAAAACTAGAGATTCTGCCCAATCAGAAGTGATTTAGTGGTGCAAAACACGACAAAAAGTTGAAAAAAATTAAATTTTTCCAGTTTTTCTTAACTTTAGACAACCCTAAAATTTTTTTAACATCCCTGAATGCAAAAAACGTATATGTACGATATTCTGTAATTCTTTAGCTTTCCAGAAATCATTCATTCGTACAAATCGGTTTTTTTTTTTTTTTTTTTTTTTATTAAAAAAACATTCACACTTTTTTCTCATTCACACTCACACTCACACACACATTCACACAGTCTTTTCGGCAACTTAGGCCATTTAAGACTTTGACGATAACCGTTGTAATTAAATATATCAATTTGGGGTTCAGGCATTTCTATTTAAGCCATCTGGTATCCAAATGGCTTAAATAAAATCATCCGACTGCCTGGGTCAGAACCCGCGACGTTTGGTATAGGAGATAGGCACGCTACCTACTATGCCACACCCGGGAGGCGTACAAATCGGTTAATTATTAACGAAATTATAAACAAAATTGTTAATCTACAAGTCAAAGATAAGTTTTGCTTAGAAGAATTCTTGGGTGTAGTGATAGCGCTGAAATAAGAAGTTTATAATTTCTTTAATAATTAACGGATTTGCACGAATGATTTCTGGAAAGCTAAAGAATTACAGAATATCGTACATATACGTTTTTTGCACTCAGAGGTGTTAAAAAAATTTTAGGGTTATCCAAAGTTAAGAAAAACTGGAAAAATTTAATTTTTTTCAACTTTTAGTCGTGTTTTGCACCACTAAATCACTTCTGATTGGGCAGAATCTCTAGTTTTCTATGTATCTTAGCTACCTGTATATTTTTAAGAGAAAACACCATAAAGAAATCTAGAAAACTCAAAATAAGAGCCGCTTTAGAGCAGAATTTCAATTAAAACGTTATATTCTCTATATCTCTAAAACTAGAGCTATTCGAGCAAAACTGACGGCATTTTTGGAAAAAGGACGACGCATAAAGCGACGAGAATAGCTCAAACTACTCCCGGTACCAAAATTAATGTCAGCCTGTGTAATGTTTTCCAATTATGACAAAAATCTAACTCAAGGGTTGTTTTAATTAATTTTTCTCTATGATCCCATCATGATCCCTCGATGAGGCTTATATTATCTTTTATCCTTTAAGCAAGGACCAATTTCGAATTTTTTCAAAATTTTCAAAGGGGTACTTTTTGAGAAAAATTAATTTAAATTTTGGATTTTGAAATTTAAAAAAAATTTTTTATTACCACTCCAGTTGTATTGTAATATCATTGGAAAGGGCATCTAAAAAGCTGTAAAATGACACCTCATTCATCTCTCTATCTCATCTCTTTTATAGCAATTTAAATACATGTGGTTAGGTCGATTTTTTGCCATTTTTGACAACTTTAACACGCCATATTTCTTAAACGAGTTGAGATATCAAGTTGAAATTGGGGCTTTTTCTTAGTCTGTATTGACTCTACCTATGACCCAAATTTCATTCAAATCTGAGATGGTGAGGTTAAAAAGTGTATCGATTTGACGTGGAATGACTCACCCACCGAGGTTAGCTCGTCTCATGCCCCCCCCCCTCTCAGCGAGGATGGCTGGTCCCATGGCCCCCCCCAGCCAGATTCTCTAGTTACGCCCATGGGTGTAGGTTTTCCGTGAAACATATTTATAAGTAAAAATTATTTAGAATATGTGACTTAGTGAAACCTCACATATTCTAAATAATTTTTACTTAAGGAATTAGTTCTCTTTTAATAAAATTAAAATTTTAAAAAATTTGCTAGTGATTTTATCAAAAATTTTTAGAAAAAATTTGGAAAAAAATGAATTTCTTACTCTTTTAATTTTTTTTTAATTTAGAAGATTTTATTTTTCAAAAGTAAAAATCTATCATTTTTAAAAATAAATGAAATAAAAGAAGACATATTGCCCCCCTCTGCCCCCGTATAGGATGCCGGGGGGGCCAATGTACCCTTGCCCCCCCCCCAGTTCCGGCGCCTATGGTATTAATTATCCAGAATAGGAGAAAATATTTTTCCAATGAAAATATATGTAAACATCATAATCCTCCAGACCACCGATATTAATTAACATTATAATAAAATCCAAACAGCTTTAATTATTAGATTTATTTCAAAGAATATTATATAAATTAAATATTCTTTGGATTGATTAAATAATCGTGTGATAAAAATTACATGAAAATGATTAGAACTGACAAACTTTGTGATGAGATTTCTCGGCCACCTCAAATATGATCTAAAAAAATTTATATCCATTTTGAAGCTCGTTTAATATAGAATAAACTTAAATAATCCGTTTGTGTTAAAATGATTTACATAATGTCGATTATTCCAAATTAATTATTCATAACACGAGGTGAGTCTATTTAATTGGAGGCAAGCAGAGGCAAGTCATTCTGGTCAGAGAGTATAGAAAATAAGAGATGAAATACTCGGTCTAACTAGACAGCAAATTAAAGTGAAAAAAAGGAGGCTACTTAAATAAACAGATTATAATAATTAAAAAATATTAATTAATTAATAAGTAATTTTAAATGTGCCTGGATAATTTAAAAATAATAATCGGCCAAAGTCAATATAACCTAAGATGCCGAAAAGACTTAAAAAAAAGTAATTTTAAATATATTTTCAATAATTAATTTTCCATTTATTTTTACTTTTTATAAAAGTAGTTATTTGTCCAGCGGTCTTTTTAAAGTCCTGATTTTTGGAAACAATTCACAACAAGCTAGGGAGAACGGGAAGAGAATATAAAGTTTTCGGCTGCCACGTGGCTATTTCGCCAAGACATGAGTTTTAATATTAACAAGGTGTTTATGTTTTTGTTAATTTTTTTTTTTTTTTTTTTTTTTTTTTTAATCTTTTCGACATCTTAGACCATATATAGACCTCAAAGATATACATTTTTTTTTTTTAAATATGATATACTATTATTCCCCCCCCCGCCCACACCCCACCGGAAGGGTGTCCCCTTCATCAATATCCTATCAATAATAAACTGGTCACTTTATCCTAATCCCATTTGGGGATTTTGTATAACTATAAATGAAATAGATTATCCAAAGAAATAAATGTTTTTCTTCTCTTTTTTTTTAAATTGTCCTTTTTGGCTGCAGAAGCCATTAAGCGCCCCATACAAGCCGTACTTTGGTACACGAGCCCGGCTCGGCTCGCCTTCATACGAGCCAAATCCTCTCGTGTGTGGGCTCTCACCAGCCGAGCCGGGACAGACCCGTCTGGGCCTTCTGTCCGGCTCGGCTCGGTTCGGGAGAAGATCCGCACATGTGTGGGCTCTCATGAATCGGGCTCATTCCTCAGATAAAGTATTTTATTTTATTTTTGGCTCGGCTCGGCTCGTGAGAAAATTCGGAGGATTCGGCTCGCGTACCAAAGTACGGCGTGTATGGGGCGCTTTAGAGTTTTAATTTACATATATTTATTTTTCATAATAATACCGATGGCTATCGGGGTACTTTCAACACGCTTAGGGCCACCCACCCGAGGTTTTAACGCAATACTTAACAGTAACTATTGTAGTGACTGTTGCTCTACTCCGTTGCCAAATATTTTTCTTTGTAAATATAGAGTATTTTAAATGTTATTTTGACAGGGAAATATTTCTCTTAAAAAAATGAAAATTTAAGTTGGCTATAGAAAAATGCTCTTCTGCTGTCAAAGAGGATAAAATTATATTTATTTCCGCTTGTTTCCTAATATAAAATAAATTGTATTTTGAGTGACATATTGCAAAGAAAATGTATAAAAAAAAAACCTTTGGCTCAACATCCCAGAGAGACAAGGCCTATTTATTTGATGTAATGAAATACACACAGTCACACGAGGCTATGTATCTCTTCTAAAAATTTAGTTACTATAAATACAATATATAAAATACTATCCGCGCCGTTTGCCTTGGGCGGGCTTTACATCTTGACTATTATTATTATTCGATGAGATGTTGATATATATATAGTGAGAAAGTATTGGATTCATGTCAAAAATTCTATATCGAGATTTTGATGGATATAGGCCTACACGTTTTGAGGTTCCATGAATCCAAAAAAGGTTTTGGCAACATGACCTGTCTGTCTGTTTGTCTGACTGTGAACATATATTTCATGAAGGAAAAGAGCTTAGGAGGTTGAAATTTTATATTTAAGTTAGGCACCCCATGGGACGTGACACGATGCTTTTGAACAAAATCGACCAAAGAGTACTAGTACTTTACTGATTTAATTTTTCAGTTTTTTTTTTCGATTTTTTCAAAATTCGCTCCATCGATTTTGAATAACGCCCTCGGGGCATGGTGTTAGAGGTTAGCGTGCTAACCTCGTATACCAAACGTGGCGGATTCGGACCCCAGGCAGTCCGATGATTTTATTTAAGCCAATTGGATACCAAATGGCTTAAATAAGAATGCCTGGACCCTAAATAATATATATTCATAACGGTTATCGTCAAAAGTCTTAAATGGCCTAAGTTGCCGAAAAGACTGTGTATGTGTGTGTGTTAATGTGAGAGTGAATGAGAAAAAAGTGTGAATGTTTAAAAAAAAAAAAAAAAAAAATTTACAACGCCCGCTGGCTTGGTGTAGGGGTTAGCGTGCTGGCCTTGTATACCAAGGATCGCGGGTTCGGATCCTAGCCAGTCCGATTATTTAAGCCATTTAGACCCCAAATACAATAGCGTAGCGAGGGGGGGGAGCAAGGGGGGTCATCATGCGCCGGGCGCTACTCACAAAGGGGCGCCAAATGGTCAGCAAAACAAAAATTGCTGGATAATTTTTATTTTATTATAATTGATTTCTGGAAAATATAATTTAATATAATAATTTTGTATATTTTACATATAATATTATATGGTTTTTGAATGGGGGGGGGGCGCTAAAAGGTATTGTGCCCCGGGCCCGAGTTAAGCTCGCTACGCCACTGCCCAAATATATACTGTATATTATCGTCATATAACGGTTATCGTCAGTCTTATATGGCCTAAGTTGCCGAAAAGACTGTGAATGTATGTGTGAGTGTGATTGGGAATTAGAAAAAAGTGTGAGTGTTAAAAAAAAAAAATTTGCATCTTCAATTCATAAAACTAAATATGTGTCGACATAAAAAAATCTGGTGTGGCAAATACAGAAGACAACTTTTTCTTCCCAAAAGTAAGAGAAAGTCACTCTAGATTTTTTAAAGATATTGCGAGAAGAGGGTAGATAGATATACTCGTATTAAACAAAATAAGATTATAAGTAACGATTTTGAAGTTTTGGGTATACTAAATAAAAACTTTTGTTTAGATGCCATGAAGAGGACATTAAACTTAACATTGACTTCAAAATGAATGAATTATAAGGTGCATAGTAAATTGTTTTTATAAATTAAAAAAAAATAAAATAAAAAACATGCAATCATTGAGAGTGGGGAGGAATGTCCTTGGATGCTGGAGAGAGGAGACCTTGGCGCCGCCTGGAGGCCATCAGGCGACGACCATTTCAGATCTCTCTCTCTCTCTCTCTGAGCATCTCTCTCTCCTTTAGGAGGAAAACACAGCATATAAGCATATAGGCTATATAAATTATTAATGAAATTAATATCAAGTATTTCCGGTTTTTGTATTTATGGTTTAATATGGATTTTGATTTCCATAATTCGTGTCTAAAAGATTTAAGTTATCCGGTTATTTTTTTTATAGGAAAATATTATTTTGCATAAATAAGAGGGAGAAATTAAAAAGGTAATAAGTTTTTGTGTTTAAAATGAACAATGTTCCCTCGGGCTTGGGGTAGTTGGTAGCGTGCCTTCCTTGTATACCAAGGGTCGAGGGTTCGGAACCTACAAGGGCAGCCAAGGCGAAAAATAAAACAAAAATCTATTTTTTGTCGACGTTTCGAGTGCCGATCGCACTCTTCATCAGGACATTATTTATTTATTTTTTATGTCTTTTTGTAGGAGAAGGGTGCTCTCAAAGCTCATTTTAAAACAGATTTACTTTTTCTTACCTCTATATATGTTAACATAGGCACCTGAATTGGGGAGGGGGCAAGGGTACATTGCCCCCCCCCCCCAACATCCTATAGAAGGGGGCAGAGGGGGGCAATATGTCTTCTTTTATTTCATTTATTTTTAAAAATGATAGATTTTTACTTTTGAAAAATAAAATCTTCTAAATTAAAAAAAATTAAAAGTGTAAGAAATTCATTTTTTTCCAAAATATTTTATATAGACCCTATTGTATTTTTAATTTCTCAAAACATTTTATATTGAAATAAAAGAAGAAAATTAAAAAATTTCTTTCTTTCAAATAGTATAAATGTAGCCTAAAAATTTTTTGATAAAATCACTAGCAAATTTTTTAAAATTTTAATTTTACTAAAATTGTGATTTTATTTAAAATTTTTAAAGATTTATAGTAGATTTGTTTTTGTTTTATACTATTTGAACATATTAAATTATTTTAATTTTCTAAAAAAAATTTTTTTGCCCCCCTTATTCAAATTCGTTCCGGCTCCCCTGTATGTTAATATATAGAAAGAGAAAGTATTGGATTCATGTCGAAAATTCTAGATACACACGTTTTAAGGTCCCCTGAGTCCAAAATAGTTGTTTTCCAAAGATAGTCTGTCTGTGAAAAAAATATCTCAAGAACGAAAAGAGCAGGAGGTTGAAATTTTATATTTAAGTTAGGCACCCCCATGGGACGTGACACGAAGTTTTCTTTTTCGATTTTCTCAAACGATTTGATTAAAATTTAAAATTCAATTATTTTTTAGATGCTCTTTAAAATCTATATTCTAATTCTAATATGATGTAGAAAAGCCGTCTTGATTTTTGAGCTTACAAAAATACATTAGAATCAGTTGGAAAAGTTAGAAAGACAGACCAAAAGTTGCAATTTGCGGGCTTGTGTAATCGATAGAAGATCCAAAACTTGGATTATTTATCATATTTAAATTTTATAATTATTAAAGATTCTTTTGATGTTAATTTTTTGTTTTTATCATCAATTGGTACGATAATAAAGAGATTATTTATTTATTTATTTACTTATGACCATCTTATGTGCTTTTCAGTTTGTCTGTCTCTTTTATTTATTTTCTCCAACTTAGTTCAAAAGCCAGGTTCTAAAATCAACAGAAAAGTTAATTAAAGTTGCCTTCAACTCCGATAGCATCTCTCTCGTTCTCTCTGAGTGAATCCTTTTGCCGCTTTGAAGGGATTCTTCCCACCCCCCCCTCCTTTGCAACCCTTTTTTCAACTTGGATAAGTAAATTCATTAATCGCCATAATTAAGAATTTCTAAATACAAAAAAGAGAAATGGAATTTAGATTGAATGTTTTATACATATATACACTTGGATTTATAATTTCTCTTAAAAGAGAGTAAGGTGAAAGTGTACTTCGCCCCTCTAAAAATTTGAGGTGGGTGTATAGTCCCCAAGATCGGAGCCTTTAGCCCTTTCATCATCTCTGTATCCGTATCACAGGAATCATCGACAAAATAAAATATTAAACTTGTTTATATTTCAGCATATATGCGTAGATTAAATTTGCAATGTCAAATAATTAAAAAAAAATTTCTTACTCGTAAATTAAAATAATCCAATGGAAGTGAACAATAGAAGTGAGATTCAAAAGGTGACAACTTAGGAGAATGAAAATAATTTTCTCGACTGACTGTGCGTATTAAATATAAATAATGAAATGAAGTCAGCCAAGGAAAGATTAAAAAATAAACTTTTTTGTCGACGTTTCGAGCTCCAATCACGCTCTTCCTCGGAATAGTATGTCAATTCTTATGGATTGTAGTAATTTGAATATCATTAGACATCCACACACATTAACAATATTAGTTGAAAATCAGTTTGTTGATATCAAATGATAGTTAAATTACTGCAATCCGTAAGAATTGCCATACTGTCCCGAGAAAGAGCGTGATTGGCGCTCGAAACGTCGACAGGAAAATTTGTTTTCTGAAAAAGTACATCAGTAATGTAGCCTACTAGTAGTTTTGGGCCGATTTTGTTCAAAAGCTTATTTTCACGCCTTAGAGCAGTGGTTTCCAAACTTTATGTTACCACGCCTCCCTTCAAAATAATGAATCTTATGACGCCTCCCTCCCCCTCCCCCATTTTATAAAATAATACAAAAACAAAAATTTTTAATGCTAAAAAATATAAATTTATATAAAAATATTTTTTTTTATTTATTCTTATTTATATTAAAACTAGCAATCATTTGGAAAATTGGTCCTGGGGGCCAATATTGGCGCCTCCCCTTAGACGAGTCCGCGCCTCACAGTTTGAAAAACACTGGTATAAGGGTATTTAATGGCTGGTGGACTTGGTATCAGGAATGAAAGTTAGAAGAAAACGCAACCAGAATTTTTCTTTAAAAATATATTTTAACAGCTGACGTTTCGGCTTTGGTAAAAGCCATCTTCGGATGATCACTAACAGCTCCGAGGATGGCTTTGCCCAAAGTCGAAACGTCAGCTGTTAAAATATATTTTTAAAGAAAAATTCTGGTTTCGTTTTTTCTAACTTTCATTCCTGAAGAAAAATATTTTTCTCAAATCTTATTTTCACGCCCTGGGGGTGCCTAACTTAAATATAAAATTTCAACCTCCTAGCTCAATTTCTTCATGCTTTAAATTGAACCTAAACAGACACACAGACAGAACATGTCATTCTCGTTTCGCCCTCAAAATTGTTTGAAGCACACTTTACTCTTGTGTTTCATAGGAAAGATAGGAGAAATGGTTGCCTTGGTTACAAAATATAAATATTTTCCCATACTTATAAATTTTACATCTGAATTCAAATGTTCCGTACTGTCGGGAACTAAATATATGTCGACACAAAAAATCTGGTGTGACAAGCACAGTACACAACTTTCGATTACCGAAGGTAAGAGAAAGTTGTGTGCTGTGCGCCAGTCACACCAGATTTTTTTGAATGTTTTCTATTTATTTGGCTTCGATTTAGTTAAAAAAAACATTTTTTTTAATTTTTCAACCCCTAATCGAATTTTTTTTTTTTTTTAATCTTTTCGGCAACTTAGGCCATATAAGACTTTTTACGATAAGCGTTATTAAGAATATTCATATGTTGGTCCAGGCATTCTTATTTATGCCATTTAAAATCCAATCTTAATAAATAAAATAATTAACAATGCTATCGCCTTCGGCGAGCTTCGCGTCTAGTCAGAAAGAAATTAAAACCCTGAAAAACTTCCTTGGATCCGCCTTTGGGTTTTACACATAGTATAATTTTCTATATTACAACGCCTCCCTTAAAAATATTTTAATCGTATGACGTCCCCCATACAAAAACAAAAATTTTTAGTACTAAAAAATATAAATTTATATAAAAATATTTTTTTTATTTATTCATATTTATTATTTTAATTAAAAACTCCGTCCCAGAATCTTCTAAATTTTATTATTTTATTTATAAAACTAGCAATCATTTGGAAAATTGAACTTGGTGGCCAAATTCGCGCCTCCCCTTAGACTAGTCCTCGCCTCCCTAGGGAGGCGCGCCTCACAGTTTGGAAAACGCTGCCTTAGAGGGTGCCTAACCAAAACGTGTATATCCATCAAAATCTCGACATCGAATTTTTGATACTTTCTCTCTATATATTAACATATAAGATGTTAAGAGAAAGCCCTCGGGCTCGGTATATTTGATAGCGCGTCTGCCGTCAATGCCAAGGGTCGCGGGTTCGGATCTCAGGCACAGCGTGTGTGTGTGTGTTTCTGAGTGTATGTCTATGGTAATATTTTTCGTCAACGAAAATTCAAAAACTATTTATTTAATTGTTTTGAAATTTTGCATACATAAACTATAGATAAAGGCCAAGGACTGAAAAGCTTTTGGTAAACATCGGACCATCAGGGGGGCTCTAGAGGAGAGGGCCAATATTTTTTTTTCTCATATAACCTAAAATTTTTTTTATACATTCAGAAACTTGACTTTTTTCCGAGTAAAATCTTATATAATATTTGTCCTAATTTGTTAAAAAATTATTTAAATTTGATAATTTAGTATGGCAGCAGAGCAAAATCAAAACAAATAAACTCCTTGTGTTAATTCTTTGAATAGTGGGTGGGCAAAGTTGTGCGCTCGGCTTAGTCCAACCATTTATTTTTCAATCAATCGATAAACATTATCAAAGGTGAAGAAGAAAGGAGTGTGGCAATAATTATAATATGACTTTGTCTCCAATATTAATCTCTCACGTCTTCCATTCTCACCGTCTTTAATTACAAAACTTAAACAATTAAGGAAGTGAAGGCAAATATACGTAGACTCTTGCACGGGTATATATTAGTAATAGGGTGTGGGTGTGTTTAAACACTGAATCCTTTAAATGTAACAACTTGTGGTGTGGTCTTGCGTATACACATAAATGGCAATCCTGACACTAGTTGTATATAGGAGATATTAAAAAATCTCCGCAATGAATAAATGATGTAAAAATCTGGTGTGACTGGAGCACAGCACACAACTTTCTCTTACCTTGGGTAATCGAAAGTTGTGTACTGTGCTTGTCACACCAGATTTTTTGTGTCGACATGTATTTAGTTTCCGACAGTATGGTTCATTCGATTTTCAAGATGTAAAATTTATAAGTATGGGAAAATATTTATATTTTGATACCATGGCAACCATTTCTCCTATCCTTTCTATGGAGTACAAGAGTAAAGTGGTCTTCAGAAGATTTCAATCACAAAATGAGAATATACATTTTATAGAGAATCTAAAAAATAATTGATTTTTGAAATTTAAAAAAAATCGTTGGAGCAAATTTTGAGAAAATCGAAAAAAACTGAAAAAGTGCATCAGTAAAGTACTAGTACTCTTGGGTCGATTTTGTTCAAAAGCTTCGTGTCACATCCCATGGGGGTGCCTAACTTAAATATAAAATTTCAACTTTCTAGCTCTTTTCGTTCTTGAGATATTTTGTTCACAGACACACAGACAGACACACACACAGACACACAGACAGACCATGTCGCGAAAACCACTTTTTTGGATTCAGGGGACCTCAAAACGTGAAGATCCATCAAAATCTCGACATCGAATTTTTGACATGAATCCAATACTTTCTCTCTATATATATATTACATATATACATAGGTAAGAGAAAGTAAAAATGAAGTCTGGAGGAAAAAAACCAGCGTTCTGTTGAAAACATTTATACTTTAATTTAGGCAGACATTTCGGTAAGCATCTTCAGTGCCAATGAAAGTTTTTTAAGGTTTCCCTGTCTTATATGGACCAGGGGTGGATTAAAGGGGGGGCGATCCCCCCCCCCCCGAGACGAAATTCGAAATGTTATAAAAACTAGTAATCTAAAGAAAATATGATTTCCGCTCTTTAATTTCAATTGAATTTGTTAGCAATCAATTTAAATAAATAGGAAAGGGGTCTAAATGGCCATACATGCCGACAAAGTCTTTAAATAAAAAAAAAGAAAAAAAAAACTGCCCCCCCCCTCCGACAAAATTGCATTAATCCGCCCCTGATATGGGCCCTGTTACGCATTAGTGTGTCAAGCGCCACCTACCGAGTTTTGAGAAAATTAACATTAAAGTTTTTTGTTTTCATTGGATTATATATAATTTTTTTTGTCAATTGTGCAAGTAACATTAAATATAAATTTTTTTAGGACATATTTCATAAAAAATACTAATAATTGGACCCTGTCATGCAATGGTGTGTCAAAGACCATAAAATTCAAAAATTGAGTTAAGCACGGAATATTGTTTCAAATGCTTTAATTAATAGTATTTTTTATGAAATATGTCCTAAAAAAATTTATATTTAATGTTACTTGTACAATTGACAACAAAAATTATATATAATCCAATGAAAACAAAAAACATTAATGTTGATTTTCTCAAAACTCGATTTTTGGTCTTTGACACACCATTGCATAACAGGGTCCAATTATAGTTTTAAAAGTAGAAATTAATGGCTGAGTGATAATCAACAGGAACAGATAGATGAAGGCAGTCAGCAAAGAACAAAAACTTTATTTGAATATCGTCGACGTTTCGGGAACGCGTCACTCCCATCTTCAGGACGATTAACAATTAACAATTTATTTATAAACATTAACAATTTATCGTCCTGAAGATGGGAGCGACGCGTTCCCGAAACGTCGACGATATTCAAATAAAGTTTTTGTTCTTTGCTGACTGCCTTCATCTACCTGTTCCCTTCTATTAATTATAGCATTTGAAACAATATTCCGTGCTTAACTCAATTTTTAATTTTTTTTTGGCGCTTGACACACTAATGCATAACAGGGTCCATATAATAACAGCATAGGAAGCAAGTAATACTAGCCGAGTGCTCCAGGCTGGTGCTTCCTATGCATTAGGGGGCTACTATTATATAAGACAGAAACACCTTAAAAAACTTTCATTGACACTGAAGATGGCAACCGTTATGGTTACCGAAACGTCTGCCTAGATTAAAGTACAAAGGTGCCGCAGGCGGGCCCGAGCCAAAGTAGGGCATCCAGGAGGCCCGAGCCAGAGTAGGTAAGGTGCGATTTACGCCGAAGGATCTGCTTTACGTGAACGTTTTGGCTGATTAATGTTTTGAAAAATTATATAAATATTCGAAAAATAAGTTCAAAAAGTAAGCACGAACTTCGGCCTTGGTCAAAGCCATCCTCAGATGACCACTAACAGCTCCGAGGATGGCTTTGACCAAAGCCGAAATGTTAGCTGTTAAAATATATTTTTAACTCATCATGATTTAAATTTTAAGAAAAAATTCTGTTTCGTTTTCTTCTAGCTTTCATTCCTGATACAAATTCCACCAGCCATAAAATACCATTGTACCAGCGTTTTCCAAACTGTGAGGCGCGGACTAGCCTAAGGGGAGGCGCGAATATTGGCCCCCAGGACCAATTTTCCAAATTATTCCAAGTTTTAATATAAATAAGAATAAATAAAAAAAATATTTTTATATAAATTTATATTTTTTAGCATTAAAAATTTTTGTTTTTGTATAATTTTATAAAATGGGGGGGGGGGAGGCGACATAAGATTAATTATTTTTAAGGGAGGCGTTGTAACATAAAGTTAGGAAACCACTGGATTAGAGGATAATTATTTTCGTCCCCTATAACTTTTTGAGTTATTAAGTCCTAAAGATACTATTTTTTCTGCTTCGTTTTTTCTCTTTCATTCCTGAAGAAAAATATTTTTCTCAAATCTTATTGTCACGCCCTAGGGGGGTGCCTAACTTAAATATAAAATTTCAACCTCCTAGCTCAATTCCTTCATGCTTTAAATTGAACCCAAACAGACACATAGACAGATCATGTTGCGAAAACCATTTTTTTGGATTCAGGGGACCTCAAAACGTGTATATCCATCAAAGTCTCGACATCGAATTTTTGACATGAATCCAATACTTTCTCTCTATATATATTAACATATATAGAGGTAAGAGAAAGTAAAAATTCAAATCCTAATTGAGATTAGTTCTATATACAAAAAGATGCGGTATCTCAGCCCAGTAAAATTCTAAGTGGACTCATCATATCTTACTTTTCTACCTAATGAAAAAAATCCCTACAAAATTCTGCAAGGGATTCGATGGGTTCCTAAATTACCCAGTGTTATTATTATCTGTTTATGAGAGTTTCGAAATCTTCAAAAATTAATTCCGCCCCAGTAATAAGAAATTTTAGAATGACATTAAAATGTTGCTATCCCACTATGATATTTACTAAATATTGAATATAAATTTTAACTCAAACGGAATGCACTTATTTTTTAGTAAAAGTATTAAAAAAACATTAATATATTTTTGCATTATAGGAGATGGGGCATTAACCCCCCTGGTTAATGCTTTCATACCTCCCCCCCCCCTTTAAGGAAATGCGAGCCTTCACCGCGAAATTACTCTCAAAATAATTTGAATAATAATTATTTTAATTTTAATTTTATTTTGAAATTTTTTTATTTTAAATTTCAACCCTTAATACACCCCTGTGTAAAATTATATTAAGGAAATTTGATTAACAAAAATATAGGCCATATAGAAAGAATACATTGGTAAATAATGGCAGTCCGAAATGGATACCAAATGGCTTAAATAGAAATGCCTGAACCCCCAATATGTATATTATTAATTAATAACGGGTATCCTATAAACCCTTATAAAATCTTATATGGCCTGAGTTGCCAAAAGACTGTGTGAATGTGTGTGTGTGAGTGTTGAGTGTGAATAAGAAAAAAGTGTGAGTGTTTAAAAAGAAAAAAAAAAAAGTAAAAAGAAAAAAACTAATTTTATTTCAATGACACCTACACTCCCCCTCCCCCCTTCCACAGCTTATATTCTCCCTCTACTCTTAGTGAAATAGAAAATATTTAATTTCATATTCAAAAGAATCGTTTTTCGCAGTCAAATTATTTGTTTCTATAATTTTTTTTTTTTTTCAACGATAAAATGCATAATAATTACCTTTAATAAGACTCTCAAGAGGGTGTGTTGTCTGACGGAGTGGTCAGGGTGGGTTACACTATATTAATTATTCACTTTAAATCACTTAAAACACAACTTAAACAGAGCAAGGAGCTCGGCGCCTTCTAGCCCGGCAACGCGCTCGACTCAACTGAACGAGAGATTCGTCTCTCTCTTTGTATAGGAATAAAATAGATGAACATAGCAATTCCCTTTTTATTAAAAGTAAAAAAATACCTTTTGCTCTAATCTAACTATATTTAGAGCTGGAAAAGAATGTCAACAAGTGATTTGGAATATTCCAATGATAGAAACAAATAATTTGAAATAATCAACCCTTCATCCCCCCCTAATCAAAATAATAATCAATGCTATTTTTTGAATGTTTTCTATTTATTTGGCTACAATTTAGCTAAAAAAAAATTAAAAAAACATTTTTTTCAATTTTTCAACCCCTAATTCAATTTTTTTTTTTTTTTAACACTCACACTTTTCGGGAACTTAGGCATATTTTTGATAACCGTTATTAAATATTTATTGTTGGTCCGGAATTCTTATTTAAATTTGAAATCCAATCTCTATATAATAAGTCTTAATAAATAAAATAATTAACAATGCTATCGCCTTCGGCGAGCTTCGCGTCTAGTCAGAAAAAAATTAAAACCCTGAAAAACTTCCCTGTCCCCTTTGGGTTTTACACATAGTATAATTTTCTAGAATGAGTCTTGCTTTAGGCGAGTGGTTTCCAAACTTTATGTTACACGCCTCCCTTAAAAATATTTAATCGTGTGACGTCCCCCACCCTCACCCATTTAATAAAATAATACAAAAACAAAAATTTTGAATACTAAAAAATATAAATTTATATAAAAATATTTTTTTTATTTATTCATATTTTTAATTAAGGAAAACCTCCGTCCCAGAATCTTCTAAATTTTATTATTTTAATTATAAAACTAGCAATCATTTGGAAAATTGAACTTGGTGGCCAATATTCGCGCCTCCCCTTAGACTAGTCCGCGCCTCCCTAGGGAGGCGCGCCTCACAGTTTGGAAAACGCTGCTCTAATCTCTAGAAGTTACTCTTTAAGCATAAAAAATTGGTTTCGAAATCCATCTAAAAGTTGGTCGAACAGAGCGAGACAGACGGACAGTCGGACATGCAGACTGGCACTCCGCTATTTCATACCAGTATATAGAAGATTATTAATTTTATAATATAAAAAAGGATTTTCTGCGATTCAAACCCCTAAGTGGAATTTAAAAAAAATTCTATCACGATATTATAATCCTTGTATTAATACTATAATGAAAATTCTTAATTGCGAAATTGATTTTAAAAAAGTTGGTCAACCCTCAAAATTCTAGTAATGCCTATGAAGGGGTGTATCAAATCAAATCAATCAACGAAGGGGTGTAGCCCCTATTTGGACCTTCACGTTGATTGTTTCAAATTTCTATTTCTTTTAAATTTTCCCTCTACTTGTATACTGTTTCCTCGTTGACTCCCGAGATAGCAGCACTTTGTTAAAAATCTCTACAATAGATTTTATTCTTCATTTCAAAAGGAAACTTGGAAAAATATAAAGAAGAAATTTGCGATTGGAAAATTAGATCAAGGCAAGGGCGGATACAAGCGGGGGGGGGAGGGGTAATTACCCCCCTGAGATTTGAAAAAATACTTTTTTTCGAAAAAAATGTATTTTTAATGTAAAATTTGAAAAATTAATACTTAAAAATTTGATTTGTATTTATATTCTGGCAAATAAGTACAGAATGCGCCTTTAAATTACCGAAATTAAGAAAAAAATGTGTGCTGTGCGACCAGTCACTCCAGATTACCCCCCCCCCTCCGAGAAATACCTCTGGATCCACCACTGGATCAAGGAAAATAAAAGCGATCAAGATGAATGTTACCCAATCCTATTGTCCCCTCCGGGAAAGTATCTAAATTTGACTACGACTTCCTCTCTTTCAGTGAGAAGGGACAAAAAAAATAAGAACATCCTCAAAAAAATGTTCTCAGTACCAAAGAGAAGCAATAATATCTTAAATTTCACAGTAAAATTTGGTCTAAATTTTCTTAATCAATTTGCCGAAGCCTAATTTATTTTGGTTTTAAACTTAATCTAATCTTTAACTTCATATTAATTTAATAATAATCATTTGGTATAGAACCACATTTGGATACCGATTTGTTTGAAATAAAAGACGGGTTCAAAATGGCTTCAGATGCCGAAAAAGGCCATCAATTTAAAAAAAAAAGCTGATATTCTGAGAAAAGTAATTTATAAACATATGTAACAATCAAGAATATATTTTCTATTATTTAATAATTATACATATGGGTAAACGTATGGCTACTGTATGGGTATATCAAAAGCAGAACTATTATGGGTTCAATGATGAATAATATAATTGCTAATTGGTATAGCTAAATACCTAGAGAGAGAAAACAAGGACCAGACCGCACAGTCAATTACCGCCCTAAATGCCGTGTCAGAAACAGTATGTAAATCACAAACGACAATGAATAAATTTACATCGGATTAGAAATTTTTTTTTTAACACTTTATTCTCATTCACACACACACACACACACACGTCCCCACAGTCTTCTCGGCAACTCAGGCCATATAAGACTAAACGATACTAGTATTTTTATAAAATATAAATTTGGGATCCAGACATTCTTATTTGGATACCAAATGCCTTAAATAAAATCATCGGACTGCGAGGATCCGAACCTGCGTCACTTGGTATAGAAGGCAAGCACGCTAACCCCTACACCAAGCCCGAGGGCGATTAGAAATTTTATTGCTTTTGAGATATGTATTTACTTCGGAAATCAAAAATTGTGTACTGTGCTTGTCAGATTTTTCCTCAAAACTTGTAAATCCATCAAATTTTGACATGAATCCAATACTTTCTCTCTCTATATATTAAAAAAATATAGAGGTAAGAGAAAGTAAAAAGATTGTATTGTTTAAAACAAGTTGTCTAAAAAATTTTGATTAATGAAAGTCCGAGAAAACTGGCGGGGATTCCAGCCAGGGGGCGAAGCGGCTAGTACTATAATACAACCTGTAAATATCCATCACCAAGAAAACTTCTTTTTTTAATCTTATAAATTTTCGACTCTTAATTTCATAATCATAATTAAATCTTGCCTAACAGAAATAAATAGGAACGATATCTCGATGTCTTAAATAAAAATAAAAACCGGCCTAAGGAAAAAAATCTGGTGTAGCTGGTCGCACAGCAACAACTTTCTCTTTTCTTCAGTAATTGAAAGTTGTGTTCTGTGCTTGTCACACCAGATTATATCTTTTAAATAATATCTAAAAACAATTTATGAATTTTAATCAAAATTGTTCAAGCAAATTTTGAGAAAATTAAAAAAAAAAAAAACTAAAAAAGTACATTAGTAGAGTACTAGAACTGTATTGTTCAGAGAGAGCGAGAATTATTAAAATTTCTAGGTCGATTTAAGTAAATGGGGAAGTAAAGGTTGAGGTAATGATTAAGAGCCCACAACACGCGGGCTCTTTTTTTTGGTATTCTATTCAATATGTGAGGTTTCAATTAGAGAAAAATTAAAAATTAAATATCAATAAAAAAAAAGCCCACCGTAAGGAGGCAGTGCAGCTAGTATTTTTCACTAATTTGTCCCATTAAGAGACTAATTTTATTAAATTAATTTTATCAGATATTATTAAAAAAATTTAATCTAGGGTTGAGTTACAATCTCTTGGATGGGATGTCAGCCACTACTGCATATAAATAAATTGATTATTCTCTCTCTAAAATGAAATCTAACTAAGGGGGTTCAAGAGAACGAAATTTGCCTAACTAGGTGCCCACCGAAGACGGGTCACGCAGATAGTTAAGTATAATTGAAAAAATACAAGAAATAAGTCAGAAAATAGAAAGCAGTCAGCAAAAGAGATAGATATAAACTGTAAGAATATTCCTATGCTTTTGTGAATTAGCCTCTGGGCTATTCATGTTTGTAATCCATATACTAATCTATGGTACGTAGGCCTACCTATTAACGTATCCAACAAACTTGTCCTGACTTGCATACGGACCCATTCAAAAGACTAAGCAGCTCTTTGCTTGAGAGTCAAATCAATTATTAATACTTTTATTATTTGTCTTTAAATATTATCAAATTAATAAAATAAATGCACTAAGTGGCTAGAAACAAGCTTCGGACCACCTCGATATAAAAATATTTTATTATATTCCTACACTCATCATGTGAATATATTCACACTACTAATTATAATTTTTTGTGGTGGCATTTATATTTCTAATATTTAAAATAATAAACCAAGTATTAATGAACGTGAAGAAATGAAATTTACCTTTAATGCCCTTAAAGTTTAGAAGAAACCCGAATTTTTGCAGGACCCCAGCTTAGAGACGTCTGCCCCACGCGTCGCCATGTTCCAAATGAGGATTGAAATTTTTAACACGGAAGGTGCTTCACTTATCACTGTCCCCACTCTACTGAAGCCTCTTTGATTTTGCTATTAAATATAAAGGAAGTTTTTCTAATTGATTTAGCATGTAGACTCGAATTCCAGCTGGTCTATGAAGATAGATAGCCAATGGGGTGCCATCTTCGGGCTGAGCCCCCCAGAGTGGGGGAGGAGAAGGGGGTGGGGTCGGAATTCTATACTAATACACAATTGGCAACGATCCAAATTATTTCAATTAGATATAATATAAATTATTAGAAAATAATTTTAAATGGGAAATTTAAAGAAAAATCAATTTATAAAAATCCAGCCATCAAGAAACAATTAGAAATTATTTTAATTTAAAAAATCTTGTGTGACCGAAAGTACGAGATATTTTGTGTAGACATTTATTTATTTTTTTTAATCTTTTCCCACCCACACCCCCATTTTGGTCAATTTGACATATAAAAAACATATTGGTAAATACATAGTTACAAGAATATACAACACTTTTACAAATAACATGTAAAAGAAACTTATTAAAACCATGCTTCAAAACAACCTAGAAGGAACATTATCAAGAGCGTTTTACAAAAGTAGACATTTATTTGATATATGTAAATTCAAAATGCAAAATTTATAAATAGAAAAATATTTATATTTTGTTATCATAGCATTCGTTCTTGAGATATTTTGATCATTTACACAAGTCATTTTGCGGGACCCTCGAAAATCTGGAGTGACTGGTCACACAGCACACAACTTTCTCTTACCTTCAGTAATTGAAAGTTGTTCTGTTGTGCTTGTCACGCCAGATTTTTTGGGTCGAGATTTAGTTTCGGATGATATATTGATTTAAAAAAATTATTATTTATCAAAAAAATTGCTTGTGATAAGGATGTGTGACGGGATACGAATCCGCGACCCTTGATACACAAGGTGAGCACCTTAACCCCTACACCAAGGCCCGAGGGCACTTTTTACTTTCTCTTGCCTCTATATATGTTAATATATAGAGAGAGAAAGTATTAATTTTATAATGTTTTTTCTAGACTATAATTTTATACTGTTTTTTTTTTTTTTTGTAAACTAACGTTATATAGTTTTGTAATAGGTTTTTATTGTACTTATATTGTTGTATTATTGTATTTAATTTTTTTTTTTTTGTTATACAAATTTTGTAAAAATATATTTTGTAACGACTTTTAGCCCAAAGGCGATAAGCCAAAGGGGCAGAATAAAAAAAAAAAAAAAGTATTAATTTCATGTCAAAAATTCGATGTCGAGATTTTGATGGATATACACGTCTTGAAGTTGCCATGGTAACAAAATATAAATATTTTCCCATGTTTATAGTTTTTTTACTTTCTCTTACCTCTATATATGTTAATACATAGAGAGAGAAAGTATTGGGTTCATGTCAAAAATCGATGTCGAGATTTTGATGGATATACACGTTTTGAGGTCCCCTGAATCCAAAAAAGTGGTTTTCGCGGCATGGTCTGTGAACAAAATATCTCAAGAACGAAAAGAGCTAGGAGGTTGAAATTTAATATTTAAGTTGGGTACACTCCTGGGACGTGACACGAAGCTTTTGAACAAAATCAGCCAAAGCGTACTTGTACTTCATTGATGTAATTTTTCAGTTTTTTTCGATTTTCTCAACGATTTTCTCCAACGATTTTTTTTTAATTCAAAAATCAATTATTTTTTTAGATGCTCTTTAAAATGTATATTCTCATTTTGCCATTGAAATTTTCTGAACACCACTTTACTCTTGTACTTTATAGGAAAGATGGGAGAAATGGTTCCTATGGTAACAAAATATAAATATTTTCCCATACTTATAAATTTTAAAACTGAATTCAAATGTACCCTAGTGTCGGGAACTAAATATATGTCGACACAAAAAATCTGGTGTGACAAGCACAGTACACAACTTCTCTTGCCGAAAGGTAATAGAAAGTTGTGTCCAGTCACACCAGATTTTTTAAATTGATTATCAATAAATGATACTTATTGTTTCTTTGGATTTGTTCATTCTTATTCTCTCATGTTTAAATTCTATGTCGATATACTCTCACAAGATTTTTTTATTTATATAATAGAGCTTGCAAAGAGGACGAGGCCAACCCACACAATAACAAAAGTTGTAAGAATTGATTTTTGTCATTGATAATAAATAAATTATATGTTAATGACAACGAAGTGAAAGATTATTAAGAGAAGGGGTTGGGAAGAACAGAAAATATAAATTTTTCCTGATTATTCCCAGGATTTTCCTGTTTTTCATGTATCCATCCTCTTAAAGTTCATCACGAACAATTCAGAAAAATATTTTTTCGTCATTAAATTTCTCTTAAAGGAGAATAATTGAATTTCCTTGAAATTCTTACTGGAGTGGAAGAGAGAGGAAGCAACCTGGAGTCTGGAACTGGGAGCAAAGACCTTGCAGCCGGAAAAGTCAGGAATAAACAGACAGAACGAGAAACTTACAAAGGGAAAAAAATAAAACTAAATTTGTCTTTTCTAATAAGGTATTTTCGATTTAATTGTTTTTTTGGAATGAATATGTGTATGCCACGATGACTCAAATTATTAAACAATATTGATGAAGGCTGAATGAAATTTTCTAGTTGGTAAATGAAAATATGTTTTTACTTTCTCTTACCTTTATATATATGTTAATATATACCTGGTATAGAGAGAAAAGTATTGGATTCATGTCAAAAATTTGATATCGAGATTTTGATGGATATACACGTTTTGAGATCCCCTGAATCCAATAAAGTGGTTTTCGCGACATGGTCTGTCTGTCTGTCTGTCTGTCTGTGGGTGGGAGTGTGTGAGTTCAATTTTAAATATTAAGAAATTGAGCTAGGAGGTTGAAATTTTATATTTAAGTTAGGCACCTCCCTGGAGCGAGAAAATAAGCTTTTAAACAAAATCGGCCAAAAAGAGCTAGTACTTTACTGATGTACTTTTTCAGATTTTTCCATTTCCTCAAAATTCGCTCTAACGATTTTGATTGAAAATTAAAAATCAATTATTTTTTAGATGCTCTTCCAAATGTATATTCTCATTTAGCCATTGAAATCTTTTTGAAGACCGCTTTACTCTTGCACTTCTTAGGAAAGATAGCAGAAATGATTGCCATGGTCCTACCACAAATTTCCCCATTCCTTGGATCAAATTTTTTTGAAACTTAATGGACCAAATTTTATTGAATGAATTTATTTCCAAAAAAGGAAAATAAAAATTGTGTAGGTTATATGATATTGGTAAGAGACCAGGTAGGCCAATCACATAAAAAAAAAACTATTTGAAATTTTATAATTAAATAAAAATAATATTTAACTTACCAATGGGTCCCAGCGAAGCGAAGAGACGTCTTTCATAACGAGTCCTTATGTCTTATCGACGACAGGCTTACACGAACCAGCAGATCTACAAATAAATTGAAATTAATGTTACTCCCTTACTCATATTAGAAATTTATTATAAGTTATACTATTTAATATAAAGTAAAGTTTAGGAAAAAAAGAACTCTTAAGAAGATGCCAAATATAGTATAATTATACATACAAATTAAAAAAGCTGGTGTGATTTGTCGCACAGCACGCAACTTTCTCATATCTACGGTAATCGAAAGTTGTGTTTTGTGCTTGTCACACCAGATTTTTTGGTGTCGAAAAATATTTAGTTTCCGCCGATATATTAAAATTCATGATGTAAAATTTATAAACATGGGTAAATATTTATCTTTTGTCACTATAGCAATCATTTTTCCTATCTTTCCTATGAAGTACAAGAGTAAAGTGTGCTTCAAACAGACCATGTCGCGAAAACCACATTTTAGAATTCAGGGGACCTCAAAACGTGTATCCATCAAAATCTCGACATCGAATTTTTGACATGAATACAATACTTTCTCTCTATATATATTAGCATACACTGTATATGTCTATATATAGAGGTGAGAGAAAGTAAATAATAATAATTAAGGAAGCATTTAATCACGTTCAGGTTTTAGTTGTGGCTTTTGAGGCCTTGCAAGTTGGACATCCCTGATCTATATTTCATTTTGCCATAAGCAAAAAAAAGAAACTCACTGACTAACTGTGGGTTTTTGGCATTCAATTCAGTTCTCTTGACTTCATCCAAAAGAAATTATAAAACTTCCAAAAGTTGGGCAATAAATTGTTATAATATAATTTTTCAATTTTTTTAAACACTTCGGTTATAGAGGCCATTTGTGTTTTACAATATGGATTTGTTTAGACAGTTTGGAAATATAATTTTATTCAAATAATGAGTGTGATATTTAAAATAAACGCAGGAATTATAACATGAAGGACACGCCCCTTGTGATAAGGGCTGGGGTTCACTTCCCTTTGCAGACGTAGAAAAATTATCTAAATTAACTAAGAAAAATATCCAAATGGCCGGAACATTTGTCTTAAATAAGAATCTCTTCTATATTTCATTATTATTTGTTAGTAAATGATTAGTCCCCTAATTAAGATTAAGATTTAATATATAACTGGATCACAGTGTTTCCCCTATAAAATCCCATTAAAAAGATTAGAGGTTCTTTGTTTAATAAGACATCAATCAATGTTCTCAGCGATTTTTCAAAATCTCTCCTTTTATTTCGTTTTTATTTATTTTTTTTATTTTATGTCATGCCTTCTCTCGCTCTTTCACTCAAATGTCGACTCGAATAAATCCTTAAATTGAATTTCCTTTTTAAAAAAAAAAATTATTAAGATAAAATGAAGTGAAGGTAAGATAGAAGGGGGAGGAAAAACAAATTGGCTGAGACATAATCAATTACATCATCATCTTTAAAACATCAATATTGATAAAAAAAAAAAAAATTATTTATGTTCAATGAATAAATCAGAATTTGCGAATGAGATAATTTAAATATTTATTTATCAAGAGGATCTTTTAATTTCCTCACATCATTTCTTCATGGTAAATAAATATTTTTTATTTTAAAACAAAACAATTAATAGAGCATGTGTAAGGGGTAAGTGAACATCTTTGTAATAATATAGATAATAAAACTGTTAATTTTAATTTATCGCCTAAGTGAGGAGGCCGTCAACCATAGCGCTCAGCTGGTTTTCTTGACTAACGGTGAATCTCCCTCCTCTTTCATTATCCAGAACAGAATCGTCCCGTCATCCGTCCTCATGTCACACTGACCGAAAAACAACTCCTCTCTCTTATATTCGAATATAAACAATCAGTTTTCTTCTTACATTGTTCTAAATTATTACATGTAATATTTAGAAATCAATAGAGAGAAATTAATATGGCTTATTTGAAACCTTATGTATACCGCAATGGCTTCATCAAAAACCCCTTTGATATCTCAAATTAGGTCCTCTCATCTTTGTTTGCTTATTTCTCCCCTGGAGCAGAGGTAGAGTTGTCGATACACTGATTATGGCTATGAGCCATAAAATTTATTTAAATTATAATGAACGTGGATAGTTCTAAATCAGGAGCCGGCGAAACAATTCAGTTAAAAAATTATTTGTATTATGAAATATACACTGCAATTTCATAAAATTATTTTTTTAATTGAATTATTATTGAACCAAAAATTTGAATATCCATATACGTACATTATACAAGAAATTCTTGGTCAAAAATCAAGCTTGAAGGTTGACATAAAATGCGTACGAAATAGAAAGGGGTCCACGGGAAAAAAAAGTTGAATAGGGGGTCCGCGAACTTCACAAGTTTAAGAACCCCTTGTTCTAAATGGTGTCAGTTCAGAATAAAAAAAAATTTAGCATTCGAAAATATATAAAAAATAACAAAGTGATTGCCCTCGGGGCTTGGTGTAGGGGTTAGCGTGCTAATCTCGTATACCAAAAGTCGCGGAAGACACTAGCTTCTCGCGCCGGAGTCCCGGGTTCGCTTCCCGTCCCAGCGAGAAAAATTTATTTCATTTGATTTGACTACAAATCATTTGAAATAAATAGGGATGGGGTCTAAATGGCCTAGGTTGTCGAAAAAGGTCTTAAAAAAAAAGTCGCGGGTTCGGACCACAGGCAGTCCGATGATTTTATTTAAGCCATTTGGATACCAAATATTTATTTTAATCAATAACGGATACCTTAAAAGTCTTATATGGTCTGAGTTGCCGAAAAGACTGTGAATGTGTGAGTGTGAATGAGAAAAAAGTGTGTGTTTTTTTCTAAAAAAAAGTGATTCGAGCTATTCTAAAAGTTGCAAACAAGAAAGATTGAAAAAACCATATTGATTTTTGGATTAATTAATTGCTCAGCCAGGTCCTCTAAAGAAGGGGTCGGCAATCTTTTTTAAGACAGTGGGCCAGTTAGAAAAGACATACCTCACAGTTAGAATAGTGGTTCACATTGTCTAATAAAAACAAACTCGAAAATCAAGGCTAAGCTTAACCCAGGGTCGGCTAGTTGACCATAGATGAAAAAACCGGCCCTTAATGCAATTCGTTATTGCCGAGCACAAAACCTGCTCTAGAAGATACAGGCTATCTTGTAATCTCCCTTTAACAGATGAGCATGTAGGACCTTTGGGGCAAAATCGTTGATCATTTGGTTATTTGGGTTTCTTTACTTCTAGCAAACAAAGAAAATATTAGAAAGATCACCGAGTTTGTTCATAATTTGTAGTGGATTAAGTGCTTGGTGGGGATTATCCCTAATCACTACCCTTTAATACTAGCAACAGCCCGTGGCCCGAGGCTCCGTGAGAAGACATTAACTTCTCGTGCCTAGGGTCCCGGGTTTGCTTCCCGTCCCAAGGGAGAAAAATTATTTCACTTGAATTGGCTATCATTTGAAATAAAGAGGGTTGGGGGTCTAAATGTCCCTAGATGCCGAAATAGACATTAAATAAATTTAAAAAACACTAGCAACATGACAATTATGTTTAATTTCTTTGTGAAATTTTATAAACTTTGAAAAAAAAAATCACAAATTATTAACATCACAGAAATAGAACGATATAGAATATATATAATTATATACATGAATATTAACAAGTTAACCTCTTTCTTATAAAAAATAGAACAGAAAAAAAAATTGTGTATTTTTATCTCTATTATTTTATGAGTTAATAAATTGCTTCTTGCTTGTCTTAAGCAAAAAAAAAAATGAATAATTTATTAAACATAAAGGTGAATGACTGAAAAAAAAGAAGAGGAATCGATAAATAATTAATAAAACAAATATTGATTGAATTTCGAAATGCGTCTTAAAATTTCAACATCTGTACGTATATGCCATTAAATTCGTAATTCGTGTAATCATCATACTCAACAAATAAAAAAATTGCATAAGGTTTATGTTTATATCTTTAAAATATTATAGCAGCAGTTCAATGTATAATTTATTTATTAATACATCAAACGCGAATAGATAAACTACTGTGACCAAAAAGAAGTAAGACTTCAATTTTCAGTTTTCTATTGCTGTGTTGTTCAATATATTCTATCATATTTTAAATCTCTTAATAAGGCCTACTTCAAATTTAATTCAATTGTTTAATGATTATAATCAAACATATGCAACGATATTCTACATTATTATTTCAACTAGCAAAACTATCAGAGACAAATGATTGTTTAAATTAAACGAATATTATGCAATTTAATAAAGAAGATGAGGAGAAGGAGAGAAGACCTTGAGAGAAGAGAGAGAAATTTCTTGGCCTCTTGTTGACCAATAAATTGAATGTGGAATTGATTGTTTTGCTTGAGCCTTGGACAACATTTTTTACAATATGAAATCACTAAAACGAAAAGGAGAACCAAAAATTGCACCCCCTAGAGAAATACATCTTCAAACTAGTCCCAGATTTTTCGTGTCGACATATATTTAGTTTCCGACGATATATTAGAATTCAAGATGTAAAATTGATAAGTATGGGAAAATGTTTATATTTTGTTACCATGGCAACCATTTCTCCTACCTTTCCTATGAAGCACAAGAATAAAGTGGGCTTCAAACAATTTTGAGGGCAAAATGAGAATATACATTTTAAATAAAATCTAAAAAAAATAATTGACTTTTGTATTTTAATCAAGATCGTTACAGCGAATTTTGAGAAAATCGAAAATAACTGAAAAAGTACAACAGTAAAGTACTAGTACTTTTTTGCTGATTTTGTTGAAAAGCTTATTTTCACGCCTTAAGTGGGTGTCTAACTTAAATATAAAATTTCAACCTCCTAGCTCAATTCATTCATGCTTTAAATTGAACACAGACAGACAGACCATATCGCGAAAACCACTTTTTTGGATTCATGGAACCTCAAAACGTGTATATCTATTAAAATCTCGACATCGAATTTTTGAAATGAATCTAATACTTTCACTGTTAGAAGAGGTTTACATAAAAGAAATAAAATAATAAAATAAAAGAAAACAAATTTTGTACTACCCTATTTCAAATTTAGTCTGACGACAAAAATAGGCCTACTATGTTTTTTATTTTATGATAATTTTTAATTAACTAGCAGCACTACTGTTCATAGAACTAGGCATTTAAAAACAAAGCCCCACGGGATCCCCTTTTTTTTTGTTTTCATCCTAAATATATCTAGCTAACCTGCAGCGAGCCCTCGCTAACAATTAATAACTCAAAGAGTTATAGCGATTTCTAAATAAAAATAATTTTTCTCTACTCCTTAAAGGAAAAATAATAAGATGCTCTAGAAAAATTTTATGTTGAAAAACAAGACTGTAATCTAAATAAAATATTCACTGAGCGTTTTTAATAATTTTGTATAATATGGCTCTTTAGTTGAAAAGAACAAATTTATTTTATATTTTTTTTATGTCTTTTTCGGCATCTAAGGCCATTTAGACCCCATTTATTTCAAATCATTTGCAGTCAATTCAAATGAAATAAATTTTTCTCGCTTGGGACGGGAAGCGAACCCGGGACCCCGGTAGGAGAAGCTAGTGTCTTCTCTCTTAGCTACGGGTCACGAGTCAATTTTAATTTAATTTTGTAAAAAATAGGGAGTAAATAAACTTGTATTTTAACCACTGAAGAAATCCTACAGCAAATGAACGAATCATTGAAGTCAAATAAATGCTTTATTAAAAACTTTCAAATTTTAATGAACGTCTTGGACAAATACGTATTGTGATAAAGGTTCTTGAGCTTCATCTAATAAAAAGTTTTTAGTATTTATTAATTTATTTTTTAAAACATGTGTTTTCGTTGAGAAAGTAAAAAAAAGAAATGGATCAATTTTTTAAAGATAATCTTGTCAAGATTAAATAGATCAGAAGATCATGTATTGTTGAGTTCTGGTTCAAAATCGACATACTTAAGTGCTTCTTTCCCTTTATATGGGTGGTTTCAATTAACCTCAAGACCTGACGGATCAACATTCACAATAAACACAAACAGGAAAACTTCTCTCGAAATGCGGTCACAAGTTTGCCAAAACAAAACCAAGCAAAATATTTTTTGTAAAGAGACGCCCACTAATAAAATTATGTGAAGTGGTGAACTTGAATTTATCAAATATTTATTATTTTATGAGATGTATCTAAAAGCAATTTCTCTTAATTAATTGTGAATCTAAAATATAAAATAGGTAACTTTTTAAATGTAATTTATTTAAATTATATTGGATGTCAATTAATTTAAATAAATATGGATTGGATCTAACTAAATAAGATGAAAAAGGCTAACAACATCTATAAACGTATCAATGAAATCCCCTTCCAATTTCGTATAGTTAACCAGTCATTCAGAGCTGTTATACGGGTTGTCTATTAGTAAGGCGTTTCAAATTTAATCCAAGGTTAATTAATGCAATACAAGTATTATGAAAAAAAGAAACTTAGTTTATAATATGAATTTTTTCAAATACGTAATTCGAAAAAATTTTTTTTTTTTTTTTTTTTTGTTAAATTAAGAGGGTTGATTCAATCCACTTGATTGATCAACCCCTTATCTAAACACACTCAACAAAATCAATTATTAATTAGTTTTTGCCAGATTAAAAAAAATATATTTATTATTCTGGCATATCAATTCTGGCACAGGAACTCCCATTTCACAACTTATTTCTCTCCAAGCATCATCTGAGTAATTTATTGTTTATTGTGATACGAAGAACTTTTGCTATTCTACAGCAGTTCTTTTGTACCATATAGTTGTATTAATTTAAGGCAACTTTGGTTATCCATCGCTTGGAACGCACAAACATACAAAATAGTACTACATGTATCGTCCGTCTCAACTGTCGCGCATGCCACCTTTGACAAGCGGTTAAAAACCGACATCAGATGGAAGGCCCTGCTCCACGTTCGAGAGTTCGAATGAAGACACTGGCGCGCGTTCCAAAATGGTATCCATTTCGCGGGGAACGCGTGCCAATGTTCGTCCTTTTGGAGCGCTGCTAAACTTTGTTGATCAATCAAATGACTAAATCGTCAACATGATGAATCTTAATTTTCCCTAGGTTTTCAGGGAGAGATAAAAACAAGTCTATTTCTATATTTTTCTCTCATAATAACAAAAATTGGACACCAATTTAAATTGTATTTAGAAGATTTTAGATAAATTAGAGATATCGAGGCGATTCAAAAAGAAATTTGGATGTTTCGTTAAAAATGGAGATAGGTCATGATACTTCTACACTGACGAATTGGATACCAATTCAACTGAAATAACAGTTATACCTTGGTATAGAAGGCCAGCACGATAATCACAACACCAAGCCCGAGAGCTTATATCAATTAGAGATACATTTTCTGAAATTATGCAAAATATTTTGTAATTTTGTATCATAATATTAACTACAATAAAAATTAACCTTAGTTTAAATTTGACAACTTGTATAATAGCTCTGTATATAGATATTATATGGACCCTGTTATGCATTAGTGTGTCAAGCGCCAAAAAAATTAAAAATTGAGTTAAGCACGGAATATTGTTTCAAATGCTATAATTAATAGTATTTTTTTATTAAATATGTCCTTAAAAAATTTATATTTAATGTTACTTGCACAATTGACAAAAAAATTATATATAATCCAATGAAAACAAAAAAGTTTAATGTTAATTTTCTCAAATCTCGGTAGCTGGCGCTTGACACACTAATGCGTAACAGGGTCCATATATAAAATGTATATAAATATTTTTATATTCAATGAAAGATTAAAATGCAAGTTAATAAGTGACTCTTTGTTCAGGGTCATGTAATCTCCTGCGAAAGAGAGAGAGAGATGAGAGTGACATCTCAAGATAATCATAAATTAGCATTAATTAGATTCCTTAAAGACTCAAGATATTAAAACTAAATGAACTAACTTACGAAAAAGTCTCAAACAAAGATTAATGTGTCTTGCTTGTCATTCACCCATTCCAAAGTTCGTATCTTGCTTAATTCATTAGACCGTATATGGGATGCTTTCATTCACGAAAACGGTCTTGCATAGTACGAGTATTTCCGCTCTCTCTAATTCGTCCTCCAATTTTTACTTTCTCTTACCTCTATATATGTTAATATATAGAGAGAGAAAGTATTGGATTCATGTCAAAAATTCGATGTCGAGATTTTGATGGATATACACGTTTTGAGATGAATCCAAAAAAATGGTTTTTGCGACATGGTCTATCTGTCTGTGTTCGATTTTATGCATGAAGTAATTGAGCTATGAGGCTGAAATTTTATTTTTAAGTTAGACACCCCCCTGGAGCGTGAAAATAAGCTTTTAAACAAAATCGGCCAAAGATTACTAGTACTTTACTGATGTACTTTTTCAGTTTTTTCGATTTTCTCAAAATTCACTCTAACGATTTTGATTAAAATTCAAAAATCAATTATTTTTTAAATGCTCTTTAAAATGTATCAATATATTCTCATTTTGCCTTGTTTGAAGCACACTTTACTCTTCTACTTCATAGGAAAGGTGGGAGAAATGTTTGCCAACAAAATATAAATATTTTTCCATATTTATAAATATTTCATTTGAATTCAAATGTACCATACTGTCGGAAACTAAATATGTGTCGACAGAAAAAATCTGGTGTGACAAGCACCGAACACAACTTTCGATTACCGAATGAAAGCGAAAGTTGTGTGCTGTGCGACCAGTCACACCAATTTTTCTATTGATAACTCCTAACGTTTAATGAAAATTCTATAATTTCTTAACTCTTCTCATTGGATAATGTACGTATCATAAATGGAGGAAGTTATGCATAAAGGAACCAAGTGTCATTATGATAGAAATTGAGATAAGACCGCCACTATGATTCTCACCATTATGTATAAATTTTAACCAAAAATCGCCCTCGGGGCTTGGTGTAAGGGTTAGCGTACTAACCTCGTATAACAAAAGTCTCGGGTTCGGACCCAAGGCAGTCCGATAATTTTATTTAAGCCAATTGGATACCAAATGACTTAAATAAGAATGCCTGGACTCCCATATATGATATATTTAACAATACACGGATATCGTAAAAAGTCTTATATGGCCTGACTTGCCGAAAAGACTGTGTGTGATGTGTGTGTGAATGAGAAAAAAGTTTGAGTGTTTTTTAATTTAAAAAAAAAAAAAAACTAAGCAAAAATCGTTTTGCATGCCATTTTTCTGTCTCCAAATTTTCAAATCTTATCTTAGTCGTTGCAATTATTAAAAGAAGATAGAGATAATTGTGTTTTTTCCGGTAGAAAGAGCTGATTGATAAAATACTCTTTTTTTTTTTACTTTGGCAAGAAACACCAAATACATAATATATTACGTTTCGACTATTCATTATATATTTATCACGAAGATATATGGTGGGATGTGTAATTTGTTATCTATGTGTACCTGAAAGGTCACATAATTTTTTTTTGCCTTTTCCTCAATAAATGCGAACGTTAATTTAAAAGCTGTTACCCATGGCTATGTTAGCAACTTTCGATTGCTTCATTCGATTACTTCAGTTTAGAATTTGGGACGTCAATTGGGGATGGGGAATTTTAATAGTCATAAAATTTTGATATATAAATAATTAAGGAAAAGGAAGTAACAATCCATATACATAAATTAATGGAATAACCAGAAATCTTTTTAAAAGTCCAAAGTTTGAGAGAATCCAGAAAGATAATCCTCGTCACATCTTTGCCGACCAGCGGAAGGGTTTAATCTCAAAGAAATCGAAAGTGAAGTCTGTTTATATCTGAGGTATATTTTTATGTCTATAATAGTTTCTATAGATCTTAAAAATAATTATTCGATCGTGTTGAAATTTTGAACACAAAATAAACCTACATTAGATGACATCAGAGAGCTACTAGGCGAGTAAGGAGGGGAGAATTTTTTTTTTACACCTAAAGAAGAATTTATTTTATTGCAGCACTTAATTTATTTCTTTAAAATTGTTTTAACAAATTATTTATTTTTGAAAGTGGGAAGAAAGGAGCCAAAAATATATTTAAAACAGAAGCTCTGGAAATAAGATATTTGATCTAAGAAGATCTGGAGTACCGATAGAAATAAAGTTAATTACATGTTAATGGTAGGGGCCTATACTATAAGGTGTCTCTTTTGAATGCAATTCTCGTAAAGAAAAGGGGATCCCGATAGGTGGTTATTTTCAAATAATGAAAAGTAATGTGTATAATGTAAACAAAAAAAATACCAGCAAAAAGCAGGTTTGTTAATTCAAGAGACATGAAGGTATTCGTATAAATTAAACAAATATGGAAACAATTTTATTGCCTTAAGAACTTCAAAGTGATCTTTTTTATAATTTTAGAATTTAAAATAAGAGAATATTTTGGAAAACAATTGAAAAATATTATTTTAATTAATAAATTTTTTAGGTACTAAATATTTTTCTATTATATTAAATAGATAACAAAAAAACTCACCAAAATCGCGTCTTCCGCCAGAAAGAAAGACCGTTTAGTGTTTTCTATTGATTTATCTGGAACAGAAAAAGAAAAATTTTAGATTGTATTGTATGAAATAATGTTTAGTCGGATCTTTTTAGTAATTTCACAGATATACCCCTATATAAAACTGATCCAATTAAAAATCCCACCAACTCAGAATTATCACAAAATAAATCCCCTTTTTAGATCTAATTTTTGAATATTAGAATGAGAGAAAGTATCGCCTATGACTCATAACTTGCCGCTTTTTACCTCTCTGAATGGAAGCTCTCTTGATGAAACCAAATCATATTAAATCAAATACAAAATTGTTGGCAGGCAATTAAAGTACGCCCTCAGGACAATAGCCTCAATGACTAATAATTACGCCTGAGCATTCGGAACAAAAGTTTAGAAAAGAAAAATATTGTAAATGGTTATGAGATCAGGCTCTATTATTTATTCAATTATTTATATTTTGTAATTATTATAGCTAAATATTACTATTCAAAAAATGCGATCGATGGTTAAGGCTTCAAACAAGAATACAAGTACACATACGGAAAAAAATATTGCCTTTTTAGAACAAGAAAAAAAGCAAACAAAATAAGAATTATGATAAAATAATTGTATTTATAAATGAGAGCCACAATGAGAAACTATTAGCAAACTTTTTTTATAAATTATATTGATTGATATTTATTAAGCTAAATAGGCAAATAATTATAATGAAGGAAAGAATTTGTTTAAAGGTTAGTGACATGTAGGCTATTAACTGGCTTACCAGTTGCTTTTTTTGGTAAAGGTCGATCGATTTCCTTTCTTTTGTTGGTTGTTTCTCTAATAACACTTTTCAAACACTACGTATGATAAATAAAAATGAATAAATTTGTATAATTATAAAAAGAATTCACTATTATAAACTGAAAACTTTGACATTGATTCTTCTCATCCCTCAAACAACACAACTAATCAAACAATGGGAAGTGATCAAAATGGCGGCTACTTTGATTGTTGAAAAATGTATTTCTTAACTTAAATAAAATGTGTCCAGAATAATAAGTGTGCGGAATATATTGTAGTAATAGAATTACAAGATCAATTTGGTAAAAATTTATTTTTGAATACATAAAAAAAAATTATATTCGCGTATGCTTATAAAATATACAAATATGAAGTTATCAACATAACATATGAGTTATTAATACATTAAATACCCCCTTGGCTCGTAACACGAAGCTTTTGAAAAAAATCGTCCAAAAAGTACTACTACTTTACTGATACACTTTTTCAATTTTTTTCGATTTTCTCAAAATTCGCTCCAACGATTTTGATTAAAATTCAAAAATCAATTATTTTTTTAGATGCGCTTTAAAATATTTATTTTATAATATTGCCATTTTTATAAATTTTACATTTTGAATTCTAATATATCGGCAGAAACTAAATATATGTTCTCACAAAAAATCTGGTGAGACAAGCACAGAACACAACTTTCAATTACAAAGGGTAAGAGAAAGTTATGTACTGTGCGATCAGTTACACCATATTTTTAATTAACTTGTGCAGTATCCTTCTCGGATGCTCAGGGGCTCACATTTTGTGGGTACGTGAATGGAGACCACGAGCTGCCCTAGCTGGGACAAGCAGTACTTCTGTTCTTTGCAAGTTAGCCTCAACAGGTGTAAGACCGTGCGACGCGTCGCGACGGGCCGGCCTCTCCTCTTCCTTCCCGGTCTCAAAAACACATGACCGCCGACCCCGCACCGGGATTTAAGGCGATGAAAGAAGAAGAGTATCCTTTTCAGCTATAATTCACGTAGTCATTGGTTCGTTTGGTTTTGTACGGTGATTTAGTAAAAGATTAAAAAAGAAGATGGGATAAATTAAATTCAATGAATTATCAAAATTTTTTCTCTTAAAGAAGCAAATTATCTTAACATCAACAAGAACATTCATTCTTATCTGAAACTTACGTCAAAAGGAAGGAAATTTCCTTATAAACAAGAGAAATACTAATATGACTAAACCCCAGAGGGGAGCAAAGAGAGTATATCTTCTGCTAGGTGTTGACGAGCAAGGGAATCCCTTGAACAAGTAAAGTGGACCAGAGTGAGAGAGAGACCCTAGTCCTCCTCCTCTATGAAGAAGAAAAGTAAGAAAGAGGGGATATAGAGAGCGCCATCGCAGGTGGAGGTGGCAGACGATTGAGTGAGTGAAAACGTGCGCTCAACGCGCAACAGAGCTCAGTCGCTCCGTAGACAGCGCGATTGGAACAACAACAACAACAAACTAATACACAGAAAACAACACGAGTGTCTCTCTATTTGATTGACAGAGTGGGCTGATAAATAACGGTAAGTCACAACAAAAATCACCTTTCTCTAAATATAATAGAAGTTTCTTCTTCGTTCTCTGTTTAAAAAAAAAATGTTTAACCCTCTTCTTCATAGTCCAATCCGCGAATCAAACATGAAATCATAGACTATGTCTTATTATATATTGGACTTTTTTTTAGGAATTTTTTAAAATTTTTATTTAAGAATATTTAGCGTCTCACTTTTGGATAGGTATTTTCAGTTTTGATAATTAAATAATAATATAACGGAACACAATTTCTTTGCTCACTTTTTCGGGGCTGAAGCTTTCTAATGACATGTCAAATTTGTATAGAAATCAAACAAATAGAGAAGGTTGAAGACAGTTGTAACATGTTAAATAAAAATTTCATTCTTCTAATTAATAAAATATTTAAAAAACTGTAAAATTTTGATTTGTTTGTCAATCTTGAGGAAGTGTGCGACCGGCATACGAAACATCATAGACGGAAAATAAAATTTTTATTTACATCTAATTGCAAATTTTTCTACCTCATTTAAATAAAAAGAAATAAGTGTTTATTTATTTTGAAAGCTTATTAGTCCTGAAGAAGGAGCAATGAAAACCCGAATAGTTTACGTGATAAAATATAAATAGCTAGAGCTTTTGTTTGAAAAGAGATGGAATTTTTTTTCAAACAATGCTCAAATAGACTGTAAATAAGCCAGTCAATATATCGTTTATGATAAAAATTTGCTAGATGAGTTTGTGATTGATTGGGCAAAAATTGCGCCCCTGGAGTCGAACCAGGACTTCCACGCTTTCGCATCCGCCTGCCGAGAAAGCGTGGAGGTCCTGGTTCGACTCCAGGGAGCGATATTTTTGCCCAATCAAACACAAATTCATCTCACAAATTTGTTAATACTCGTGAATCAATTTTCAATAATCTCGGCATGTGTGAATGTAACGAGATCGAAACGTTATGAAAGAAAAAATAGTAGGTACCTTTCGGCCGTTGGGAAAATCTAAACAAAGTTTAAAGTACGTTAAAAAATTGTCTAATCATAAACGGTGCTACAGGAAAGTCTTTCTCTTTCACTTTTATATTTTTTTTTTCTTTTAAATAAAAAAATTGTTTCACTTGTCAATAAAGAAATATTTAATTAATTTTTTATTTACAAAAAATGTGAAGGGTTATGTCTACTTTTTAGAGAAAGAAGGACAGAAAACAACCAATTTTTTTTTTACTTTCTCTTACCTATGTATATATGTAATATATATATAGAGAGAAAGTATTGGATTCATGTCAAAAATTCGATGTCGAGATTTTGATGGATCTTCACGTTTTGAGGTCCCCTGAATCCAAAAAAGTGGTTTTCGCGACATGGTCTGTCTGTGGGTGGGTGGGTGGGTGTGTGTTCAATTTTAAGGATGAAGGAATTGAGCTACAAGGTTGAAATTTTATATTTAAGTTAAACACCTTCCGGGACCGGAAAAATAAGCTTTTAATCAAAATCGGCCAAAGAGTACTAGTACTTTACTGATGTACTTTTTCAGTTTTTTTCGATTTTCTCAAAATTTGCTCCAACGATTTTTTTTAAAATTCAAAAATCAATTATTTTTTAGATGTTCTTTAAAATGTATATTCTCATTTTGCGATTGAAATCTTCTGAAGACCACTTTACTCTTGTATTTCATAGGGAAGATAGGAGAAATGGTTGCCATGGTAACAAAATATAAATATTTTCCCATACTTATAAATTTTACATCTGAATTCAAATGTTCCGTACTGTCGGGAACTAAATATATGTCGACACAAAAATCTGGTGGACAGCACAGAACACAACTTTCGATTACCGAAGGAAGAGAAAGTTGTGGTCCCAGCACACCAGATTTTTATTTATTACTTTAAAGAAATATGTGAAATAATCTATGTAATAAAATAAAATAATGAATATAAAATTTAGGTCACACTCGCACATGTCCTGATGAGTGTTTAAAACATCGATAAAAAAAATATTTGCATTTTTATTCTGTTGACAGTCTTTCTTTATAAATAAACTCCACTTCTGACATTCTTAAAAATAATTTAGGACAATAATAACCATTAAGGAAAGATAGAGGTTTGTTCAGCTTTTTATCGGCCCTAAATTATTCACCAAAATTTAATTTTATTAATTTTCGAAAAACTAATGCATTTTTCGTCCTAGAGCGAGCGTATTTTCCAATAGAATTAAGAATTCGAATGCTGGCTGTTGAATTTTATTTAAATTTGGTGGAAAAAAATGAGCAACGGAGCTAGTTTTATTTCATTTTATTATTGGCCATGGCCGACGTTTCGATGACATATGGGACCATCTTCAGCGCCAGGTTAATGTCTGAAATAAATATATTTTCTCGCCAAGTTGTATTAGGCATACACAAGTATAAATCGGTCAACCATGTTAATGGCCAAAATTTTTCCGAGACAGAGTGAATGATTTTTGTTATACAGTGATAGCTGCCGGATTAAATATTCATTCAAATTCAATTTAGTAAAAATTTGAGGGGTTCGCTGGTGTATCGGCTTTCTACAAAGAAGATTCCTGTTCAAATCCTGCCCGTGAGGGATTTTTTCATTAAATAAAAATAGTTATTTAATGTAAACAAATCCTCAAGCAGGATTGTAATATTGGATCTCATCACAATAGCCCCCAGGCAACTCTACGAGGAGAGGGAGTTGCTGTCCTCTGAAAGGGACGTAAAGAAGGTTCCCTCTCAGTGATGCATTCTTTGACTAAAGGAATAGGCTACACGCCGGTGCTGAGGGAATCCCTCCTCAAACTAAGACATCCTCCCTAGCATAGAAGAGGTTATGTGGAACCAAAAATAAGGATTAGTTCACTAGCTAGAAATGAACCCAGGAGGAGGAGTTAGAGATAGGAAATAATGTAACTTCACGGGGTGCCGGTAGATGGCTACGGCCAGAAGACTGTTGGGTTTGAGGTGTGTGCCTTCGTGCACGGAAGCATCTCGGGTAAATAAACGCGGATCCCGATAGGAATTTCAAATAATAATTTTAATTATTATAATGTATTATAATATCTTGAATGAAAAAAAAATTGCTTTATGTTTTATTCTCAAATTACAGATAATCCAATATTAGTGTGAGGTTACCAACACCAAATGTAAAAATTTCAATCCTACTTTGTTTGCATTAATTAAAGCTATACAGTATATGATGATATGCAAAGCATATACAATTTTAAAGTCATCAAATGTTTACATATTTTATTAGGTTTTGAATCGTTTATCCGTGTTTTCAGTCACTCAGAATTTTTTTTTTACGTTTAATGGGGCCAACAAGTGATGGAGATTAGTGGAACGTAAACTCTTTTTGAGATATCAATAAAACTAGATGGGACATAGGTCTAAAAAGCTAAATTTCTCCCGCTTTAACGATGGGAAAATGCGCAACATGATATAATCAGTTCAAAGATTAGTCATTAAAATTTAAATACATGAATATTGGAAATTGCAATTATTTTAGTAGCGTCTAATTTAATTTAATTTCAAAACCAGAGAAAGAAAAATTAAAATTTTAATAATGTGACCACCATTTTTTCCGGTACCAAAAATGAAATAAATAAAGATGAGTTTTTAAATGAGCTTAGATGTCTAAAAAGATCGAAGAGATGCGAAATTTCATTGGAAGAAAGAAAGGATTGGTATAAATAAGGAATTGGAAATAAATATTTTAAATTTTTCTTACTTTTCTCCAAAATACCAAAGTTTTTTCCTATTTTTTATTGATACGTAGGGCTTATAGCTGGTATTTCAATCAGGATAGTGAAAAAGTGAAGAAAATCTTCAGCTAGTTGTATTTCATTATTTTATTCCCACCACGTTGACGTTTCGATCCCAGTTGGGATCTTCCTCAGAACAGGTGGATGTTATGTATGTGTATATTTGTAAATTTCAATCATATATTATATACAAAACTCAAAGTCACAAATATACACATACATAACACCCACATGTTCTGAGGATGATCTCAACCGGGATCGAAACGTCAACGTGGTGTGGGGAAAAAAAATAATGAAATACTAGCTGAAGATAGAAAAATACTAGCTGAAGATTTTCTTCACCTCCCGTCCCCCCCCCTTCTCCAATTCATCCTAGATATCATTGTATTTCTTGTTATAGGTCTACAAATGACTATATACCTATATAAATAGGTACCGAATGATTTATAACAAATTCATGAAAAAAGTAAGTTTGAACTCCGACACAGTGTCAGAGCCAATAAATTGTCTTCCCGGATTTAATCCAATTTTCTACTCGCAATATCATTTTGATTTTTTTCATTCTAATTTATAGTGAAATCAATCATTAATTATTGCATGATTTCTTTAGTCTTTAGAATTACTATTAAAAAAAAGAATGATAAACGTTATTTCAATTTAATAACAAGGAAATAAACGAGCTGCTTTCAGTTATTAAATCTTTTAGATTGATATTATATAAAGAATGAAAGAAAAATATTAGAACTTGCGGTTTTTTCAAAACGAAAATAAATAAAATGAATTGAAGTCTCAATTCATTCGTTGATACAATGATATGATAACGGCCTTTCCCCTCTTCCAGTTAAACTTTAATTAGAAAATTATGTCTCCAAGATACCTATCCTATTTAATCTATGACTATAACGTAGGCTATATATTACGAGTAAAAATAACAAGGCATACAAAACCACAAACAATGACCAGTTACTAAAAACAAATTAACAAGTAAAAATGACTATTTTGAAAAGATAATTAAATACTTTAAAGACAATTAAAAAATAAAAGAACAAGTGCACTTGTTAATGAATTAGAAACAATGACAATTGTGAGAAAAATATTTCCTCAATTTAGAATTATTACATTGGGACTTAATTCCAAAATATAAAAATAAAAATCTGGTGGGTCTGGTCGCACAGCACACAATTTTCTCTTACCTTCGGTAATCGAAAGTTGTGTTCTGTGCTTGTCACACCAGATTTTTCGTGTCGAGATATATTTAGTTCCCGACAGTACCCCGTGAATATTTATATTTTGTTACCAGAGCAACCGTTTAGTCTATCTCTCCTAAAGAGTACAAGAGTAAAGTGGTCTTCAGAAGATTTCAATGGCAAAATGAGAATATACATTTTAAAGAGCATCTAAAAAATCAATTGATTTTTGAATTAATCAAAATTGTTTGACCGAATTTTGAGAAAATCGAAAAAAACTGCATCAGTAAAGTACTAGTACTCTTTGGTCAATTTTGTTCAAAAGCTTCGTGTCACGTCCCAGGGGGTACCTAACTTAAATATAAAATTTAAAACCCCTAACCTCTTTTCGTTCTTGAGATATTTTGTTAATCTCGACATCGAATTTTTGACATGAATCCAATACTTTCTCTCTATATATATATTAACCTATATAGAGGTAAGAGAAAGTATTTTTGTCTTGGGTTACTTTTCTACCATATAAACGAAAAATATTTTCATATAATTCATATTATCTCGGCTGCTATGGGCAAAAAGCACGAACCCGTTGATGAAGACTTGCGTAACAGGTTGTCTATTCTCTAGGGGTTAGGATGATTTTGCAAACAAACTCAACGGTTCTCTTGCTAAGGATTTGGGATCCAGCAATGACCTATTAATAACACTCCAATTCAATGATTTTTTTTTCAAGAGGGTTTTAGTATTAATAGAATGTATCTTTTCTTACTTTGATTTTTTTTTTTAAGTAGTAAATTATATACTCCAAAGAATTCACAGTAGGCACTAGTTTAAACATTTTTAAATTAAAAAAATAATTAAAAGTAAACATAATAGGTTTAGTTTAAAAAAGGAATTTGTACTAATGATGATATTTTAACATTGAAATGTACAGTACATAAATGAAAATAAAACTCCTACAGGTTTATTCTCTAAAAACAGACGTTAAAATTTAAAATAAACAAATGGGTGTTAAAAAGTAATGTAAAAACAATCAACGTTAAAAAAATGCTATTCTCTAATCAAAGTTTTAACAGCGACGTTAACATGTTGCTTTTATTTCAAAGCTATCAAAATCATAACCTTACTTTTTTGGTTAAGGACGCCATTTTTATTTTAAACACCACGTTAAAATATTAAAGGCACCCCCTAGACATGGCATTAATTTTTAACACTACTCACTAAATGTTAACGCTTTTGCTTTAAATTTTTGTTTACAGAATAGCTAATTGAGGCAAGGAAGTTATTTTGAATAGTATTTTTTAACGCTGATTGTTTTTACATTTCTTTTTAATATTTCTAGTCTTTAACATTTGTTTATTTTAAATTTTAACGTCTTTTTTTAGAGAATAGACCTGCTAGTGTGTTGAGCAGAAGATATACCTCTGAGCCATAGGCCAAGGGTTGAAAATAAAATTAAAAAATAATTTTTTATCAATGACGGTCTCTTTTATATTCATATTTTAAATAAGAACATTTTGTTTCGTTAGGCTTTGCAGTTTAACTCCACGACTTTCGATAAATTATTTTAAATTGTTTTAAACGACGACACATTCATAATTATAATTTCATAATGTGGACGATTTATGCTCTCGTTAGTAATAAACATTTTACTCCATTAGGTAATAAACTATTAAATAAAAGAAGAGTAATAAGTTGAGTAATATTAAATAATATTCATTTCTTTCTATCCGGGATTACGTACAAAATTTAGGCTTAGAATGTCCTTGGGACAACTAAAATAATATAAAATTTCGAGTGACGGAAAAAAGTGAAGCAGGACGACAAAAATATACCATGCGTATCTAAATGAATTGGACAAACGGTAACTTGAGATGATTAATAATTGTAGCATTACTAGTATAATAAAACACAAATTAAAAGAAAAAAATTCGAAGTAACAGAATGCTGCTAAATTTAAATCAAATTAGCATTCTGAATAAGGTTTGAGTCGTAGCCGAAACGTCTTTTTACAAAAATAGATTTAATTTTTTCAACACATTTACACCTATATATTGAATTCAAAATTCTCTTATCAGATTAAAAAGAAAGTAAAAATAGAAGAGAGGAAGTTTCTAAATTAGGAGATGATAGTTGGTGTCCATGATATTCAATTCAAAACAAAATTTATTAATGAAGGAGAAAGAGAGAGAGAGAGAGAGAGAGAGAGAGTGGGAGCGACGACCTTGCCTTTTAGAAAGGGAGGGAAGAAGAAGAAGAAGAAGGTCCTGACTTCGATCCCACGTCAAGTCTACAAAAATAAGAAAGAATTTCTCTCTTTTTCTATTGAATAAAAGCCTGCCATGGAATTGGAGAAGTAGGGGGTGGCACTGTCACCGTCACCAGAAAAAAAAAACTTGACTTTTTGCAATATTAAATATTAAAACGAGTTTAAAATTTGATTTAATGGTGTGACTGACCGTACATGTCACATCAGTTGAAATATATTTAGTTTCCTTTTATAATCAGAGAAAAATATATTTTGTTGCCATTTCTCCTATGAAAGAGTATGAAAGTGTTTAAACTTCAAACAATTTTTAGGGCAAAATGAGAATATGCATTTTAAAGAGCATCTAAAAGAATAATTGATTTATGAATTTTAATCAAAATTGTTAGAGCAGTGTTTCCCAATCTTTTGGGACGGCACCCCAAAAGTGCGTTGGGAACAACATTACTCCTTAGGGGCACCCTTTCTTTTTTTCCCTGCACGATGTTTTTTTTTGTCCTGCGGCTGGGAACCACAGTGTTAGAGCGAATTGTGATAAAATCGAAAAAAAAAAAAACTGAAAAAATACTTTTTTATTCTAAAGCTTCGTTAGGTATCAGGAGCGTAACTTGAATATAATTTTTATTTTTTTATTTTATTTTGTTTAACAATGTAAGATCTTTTTCGACATCTGAGGCCATTTAGACCACGTCCCTATTTATTTCAATTGATTGGTATTTCAATATAAAATTATAAAATTTAATTGCTAATAAACAGAATTTTTCAATTTGGATAAAATTTAAACCCAGTAGGTTTTCCCTTTGATTAAATAATTTGTTCAGACACAAACGGACAGAGATCATTTAAGGGCTTCAGGTACCCTCAAAACGTGTATTTCAATTAAAAGTACGAATTTTTGATGTGATCACAATACTTTCTGTTTATATATTAACACAGGGGTCGACAAATTTTTTAGCTCACTGGGACATTTTCAAAAGAATTATCTTAGGTGGGCCAAAAACTAAAAACACCTGAGTTAAGGTTACGAGCCTGACACAGGGCCAGCCACTACATGACCATAGATGAAGAAACTGGCCCTTAATTTAATTCATAGCCCTCTAGCCTCAGTGTAGTGGTTAGTGTGCGGGCTAATTGTACCAAAGTTCGCGGGTTCTCATCCCGTCTCATGTGACAATTTATTCAAATTGGATTGAGATAAATAGAGAAGGGGTCAAAAACACTTTAAAAAAAAATTTAATTCATTATTGACTGGATCATAACTTCCCTTATTTATTCTAGTTTTATATAAAAAAATTTCTTCCCGATATTATATAATGCGATATGAGTCCAGAAAGTGAAAAGATTCTCGAAAAAATAAGATTCGACTAGTCACACTAATGTAAATGGGCCATTAGAAACCATTGGTAATTTAACTAAATACTGGTATTGTTTTTTTTTTTTTTTTTTTCTTATGGTTTTTATCTGTTCCCGCTACACTTGATTGCAATTCTTTACAAAGTTTTTGAAATAACTAAAAATGATTTATGTACATGTATTAATAGACCCATTAATTCTGTAATAATAATATAATATTCTTTATGTATGTCATTGTGTGATTATTTTTTTGTTATTCTAATAAATCTTTTTTTTTTTATGAACTTTTGATAAATTAAAATTTATGTGAAACCCTGGATAGTTATTTACCTAGGATAGATGAAGACATTATTGAGGATTTTGCTTCGAACATTGCGCCGCCGTTTGTTACGAATCAGTTGAGGGTCATGGAGGATACGAATGATAATTTGAACGGATGGATGATTGGGCCGTTTTCGCTAAAGGAGCTTCAGATAGCAATTGAGACTAAGAAGGATAGCTCTCCAGGATATGACGATATAAGTTACTCAATGGTAAAGCAGTTGCCTGAGTCGGGAAAAATGCTGCTTCTTGGTTTGTACAATAAGTTTTATGAACGGCAGTCTTTTCCGGCTTCCTGGACTACTCAAGTAGTTGTGCCAATTCCCAAGGCAAACAGGGACCAGCGTCTTGCTAGTTCTTATCGACCTATTTCACTTTCATCGGTCATGGAGAAGATATTTGAAATCTTGATCAAAAATAGGCTGGAGTGGTGGGTGGAGTCCTCTGGTCTCTTTGACGAGTCTCAGCATGGGTTTAGAAGAAAGAAGAGTGCGATGGATAATTTGGTTATTTTATCTAATTCTATTTCAAGTGCTTTTATAAAAAAAGAAATTTTGATCGGATTGTTTTTAGATATAAAGTCAGCGTATGACAACGTTCAGCTTGAGATTCTGGGGGAAAAAATGAGGAATCTTGGAGTTCCTAGTCAACTAATTAATTGTATTGTCGGATTAAATTATTCAAGAACTGTTTATATAAAGAATAATAATACTTTTTATGGCCCTAGAACGGTTTCGAAGGGTCTTATCCAGGGATCTGTATTAAGCCCGATATTATTTAATTTATATATGCATGACCTGGTCGAGTCGTTAGAACCCTCCACAAAGGTGTTACAGTTTGCCGATGACATTTGTTTGTATACATCCTCCAGTTCTTTTGACGAGTCTTTGCGTAACTTGGAAATCTCGTTTGAAGGTCTCACACGTTGGCTTGATAATCATTCGTTAGAATTAGCTTATGAAAAGACAAAGGCAATGATATTTACTCGTAAGTACAACCGTCCAGGTGTACATTCCTTCTCCTTTAATAATAAATTGATTGAGGTGGTTGGGGAGTTAGAGTTTTTGGGGATAGTTTTAGACTCTAAGTTATCTTGGAAAGGTCAGATTGTATCCATTATTGAAAAATGTGAGAAACGATTAAATATTATTCGCAATTGTACTAGAACGTGGTGGGGAGCACATCCCGAGACATGTCTTATGATATATCGTTCTATTATTAGACCCATTTTGGATTATGGAGGATCTCTTTTTGAAAGTGCTCCTAAATATCTACTTAAAAGGTTGGATACTCTACAGTATAGAGCTCTGAGGTGTTGTTTGGGGGTAATGAGATCTACACCAGTGAATGCTCTATTGGTGGAGGCCCATGAAATGCCTCTAAGTATGAGACGCTCTATTTTATCAAAGAGATACTTGCTGAGTAAAGTAGCTTTTAGTGATAATCATGTTCTCGGGTCGATTTGTCGTCTTAGAGACCTGGCTGTGGACCCTAGAAATCGCGACAAATGGTCTAAGAACATCCAGCTTTTAAAACATTTTAGTGACATTGAATTGATGAGGGACAGATTGAATATTAGTTTAAAGCCATTGAACTTTGAGTTCCCATATGAAATTAAGCTGTTCGAAAATGAGGTCATTATTCCAAAATGGGAAAAACATGATCCCTTATCTTTATATATATAATTCTTCTGTACGTGTGTATGTGACTGAACTCCTCCTAAACGACTGAACCAATTATGATGAAATTTTCTGTGTATGTTTGTGAGAGTCCCGGACAGGTTTTGTTTCACAAATAACAATAAGTTAATGAGTAATTAACCGTTAAAATAAGAAAAAAATAAAAATTAGGAGAAATAGTTGCCATGGTAACAAAATATAAATATTTACCCATGTTTACGATTTTTTATTTACATTTTGAATTCTAAAATATCGGCGTAAATTTTTTGTCTGTGTACCGGGAGAGTCCCGGAAAGGATATGATTCACAAAAAATCTTAAGTTCATGAATGATTAACCGTTAAAATAGTCTCTATATATAAAAATGAAAAGGGAAAATGTTTGTATGTACCGGTATGTATATAAGCCGAAGGCGAGCAGGGGGGTCCAGGGGCGCAGCCCCCGCTAGACGGAGAGCCCCGCCGAAGGCGGGGCTTGCGTCTATTAAGGATAAAATTTCGTGAATTTTTGGATAATTTCTCAGGTTTTCAAGTGTTTTACACAGACGGCTCGAAGAGGAGTGACGGGCATGTCGGATGTGCTTTTTACTACTCAAATTTGAATATATTTAGGAAGCATAAACTGCGTAGTGAATTTTCTGTCTTTAGTGCGGAAGCTTTGGCTCTTCTGAATTGTCTCTTGTTTATTGAGTCTAGTGTCGGCTCAAGGGATATAATTGTTGTTTCTGACTCCCAGAGTCTCTTGGTCGCTTTGAGAGACTTTTATAAGAACGTGAGTGATAATTATTTGATTTATCTGTTGCAGAATAAGTTGAGGCTATTGAGGAGGAATATTAAACTAGTGTGGTGTCCGAGCCATGCTGGTGTGTTGGGTAATGAAATAGTGGACACTCTTGCTCGCGGTGCGAGTGATGATGGCCAGTTGTTAGAGGGGGTCTGCCGGTCTCTGATGTTGTCTCTCTAATAAAGAGGGACGGTATTGGGACATGGCAGCAGCACTGGAATCGAACATCCGAGGCGAGGGGTTCTCATCTTTACTCTGTAATGCCTCAAATTCCCTGTAAGACCTGGTTCAGGGACTGTCATCTTTATAGGAACTTGATATCATTGATTATCAGGTTGCGCTTAGGGCATGTTGCCACGCCCAGCCGCCTGTACCTTTTCAATCTAAGAGAACACCCTTATTGTGACTGTGATGGTAGGACAGTGGGAGACATGGATCATGTTTTCCTGGGCTGCCCGAAAAATAAAAGATCTGTTGATAAGTTATATGTATCACTTGGGAATGAAGTCCTGTTTCCTGTAAAGATGACGGTCCTTCTACAGTGTTTTAATCTACAGGGTGAGCTGGTAAGGATTAGGTCTGTTGTTACAAGATTTTTAGTTTCCTCTCATCTGTTTTTGTGACCGCTTTTTATTTTCTGTAAACCGGGAACTGGCCAAATGGTTTCTCTGCCGTGGCCGTGTAGGCGTGAAAATTAAAAAAAAAATTATTTTCTTTTCTCGAATTGCGGCCAATTGTATTCCCTAGGAGTAAAGGACATGCTCGCCACTTAAATTAATATAATTTTTTTAAATTACTTCAAGGGATTATAGCAGTAAGATAATGAGTCAAAAGCGAAATGTTTTTAGAAACAACATAATCTATTATAGCATGGAAGGAAAGTTTCTTATGATTGAATGGAGACTTAACATTATTAAGAGAGCAACTAGTTATATTTTTATCGAAAAAAAATCAAATATGAGCACTATAGTATGATTCCTTGTCAATGGAAAATTTTGTTTACTATCTCTTGCTTTGAAAGTGCTGCTCTCAGAATGGTGGACCCTTCTCTTTATCTTTTAGGAATGTCCTCTAGTGTAATTTTTTTCTGAAAAGGATGTTTTTAAAGGACACATTAGAAACCAATGCAGGTAAATTTTTTTTCCCCCAACCCGAGAAAATTTTTATGAAAAATTTCTCATGTATTTTTTATCGCTGGTAAGGGTTTGATGCAGGGTTGGCATAGAATTCCCCCAGATGGGCAAAACCCACTTTGTTTTTTAAATTAATAAAACCCACTGTTATTTGGGTTATTTACTTTCTATTACTCTATATATGAAATATATATTGAGAAAGTATTGGATTCATGTCAAAAATTCAATGTCGAGATTTGTGCGACGGAAACAAAACGAATTTCGGCTTCAATTTTAGTTTCGGCCGAAACTGAAACTTTTTTTTTTAATTTCCTGTACAAAATTCATTTTACTTTTTTTTTTAGTAAATTTTCCACCTCGTAACTCAAATTACACCATTTTTTTTAGTGTGCGAATCTCATCCCTTCTTTTCAAACTCAAATTTCCACTAGTTTTTGGCCGAACCCGAAACTTCGGTCGGTTCCTATATTATACTTAATTATACTATTATAAGAAAATTTATATAGTAACATCAAGTTGTTTACCTACTTTATTTTGTAAGGATATTTATATATATTTTTTTTTTTTTGCAAAAATATTGAAATTTTTATAATACTGACAAAAGCAGAAAAGATAAATCACACCTATCAAATAGAAACGAAAATCTCCAAAAAAAAAAAAAAAAAAAAAAAAAAGAAAAAGAAAAAAAAACCGACGGGTTGGGTTTTTTCCAACTCTGGTTTTATGTAATTTGAAGAAGGCCTGGCTGTACGTACTGCTGAGAGTATAAAGCATCTAGGGCTACCTGTTAGTGCATTTATAATTGTAATTAGAGTATTTGTAACTAGACGTTGGAGGTGTTAGGAGAAATTTATTAAAAATAATAAATATTTATTAAGAAACTATTTTGGCCGTCCAATTTGTACAATTAAATGATTTTAGTCTGTAATTTGTTTTTATTTAATTGTACAATTTGGTCTGTCAAAATAAAGATTCCTACAAAAAATTTATTATTTTTAATAAATTTCTCCTGACACCTCCAACATAATTCGACAAGTAACCAACCTCTAACTACTCCACTATAATTCTGAATTCTTCTCTAGATTTCGAAATCTTTTATATAATTGTAATTTTTAATGTCGAAATTAACATAAAATGTTGACATTTAGTCGACTAGCACTGGGTCCTAAAGAAGGTCGATCACAGACTGAAACTTGAACTGAAATTAATAATGAAGGAAATTGAAAACTTAATTTTTTATGATTGTCTTTTTTCTAAAACAAATCTTAAGCCCTATGATCTATTACCTTCAACAACAAGATTATTTACATATTAAGAAATGAAAGACAATTTAACTGCCTGAAGATGTGTGGCATAAAGTCTTCAAAAAACACGAAAATAAATATTAAACATGGGGCCGAACATTATCTAACAACTTTACGGCCTAGTAAACAATGGTTTAAGTCATACGCATTGCTAATGGACAATCAATGAATTCTTTAAACGGCTTTTGAAGAAGCCCTTTAAAAGTTTTCGTCCTTTTTCTTTATAAAATATTTGCATACATATTAAGTTATAAAATATTTTGATATCCAAATAATTTTACTCTATTCTGAAATTATTTTTCAAATCAAGTTGCAAATACATTTAGGGGTCAAGGGCATTTGAATAAACAATGAGCTAAGATTGGAAATAAAAATGTTAAGTATGTCAGGGTAAAAAAAAAATCAAAAAAAAAAAGAGGGAGGGAAAAAACAATTAACATTTTATATTACCTTTCATAAAGAGCTTCTTTTTAGGGGGAAATATTTATAACTGACCGGAGAAAGGTCCTAATATTAATAACTCTAACGGCATTCGATTTGAGGAGGAAGAGGCGCTGCTTGGCTATAAATGCGGGTCACTTCACACAGAGGAGCAAATAAAAACAGGTAGCCTATCTATAGCTCTTAATCGAAGTTTATTATTTTTTTATTTAATTAAAGACCGGATTTATCTGTTATAGAATGACATTAAATTTGTACTAAAAATAAATATAAGGGAATTTGAGGAATATTTCAAGTATTTCAAAGCTTTCTCCAATTTTAATAGACCTATTTAGGAAGTATACCTAAACTGGAACGCTTATGCACATATTTTCCGAAAGGAAAAAGAGAAATAAGATAGTAATTGAGGCAGATGGAGGAAAATCACCAAATTTTGATGGAAATACACGTTTTGAGGTTAAAAACAAAAAGTGTGTCTCGCAAAATGTACTGTGCTAGAAGGGTGAAATTTGAAATTTAAGTTAGGTACCCTCCTAGCACGTGGTACGAAACTATGGAACAAAATGGGTCAAAGAGTTCTAGTACTTTATTGATTTACTTTTTCAGTTTTTTTTTTTTTTTTTTCGATTTTCTCAAAATTAACTCCCATGATTTTGATTAAAATTCATAAACCAATTATTTTTTAGATGCTTTTTAAAATGTATATTTTCATTTTGTCATTGAAATCTTCTGAAGACCACTTTACATTTGTACCCCATAGAAAAGATATGAGAAATGGTTGCCATAGTATCAAAATATAAAAACTTTCTCATTTTGCTCTCAAAATTGTTTAAAGCACAATTTACTCTTGTATTTCATAGAAAAGATATGAGAAATTGTTTTTTCTATATTTATAAATTTTAAATCTTTAACTCTATTGAGTAGCCCTAGGGGTTTGGTGTAGAGGTTAGCGTGCTCATCTCGTATACCAAACGCCTCGGGTTCGGACCCCAGGCAGTCCGATGATTTTATTTAAGCCAATTGGATACCAAATGGCTTAAATAAGAATGCCTGGACCCCTTATATGTATATTAATCTCTATAACGGATATCGTAAAAGTCTTAAATGGCCTAAGTTGCCGAAAAGACAGTGAGTATGTGTGGGTGAATGTAAGTGTGAATGAGAAAAAAGTGTGGTGTTAAAAAAAAAAAAAAACTCTATTGAGTAAAGTTGTTGACAAATATCAATAATGATAGTCTGGAAGCCACTGGGCGCGGGGTTCGAGCTAAGGCAGTCCAATGAATTTATTTAAATCATTTGGATATCAAACGGAACCCCCCTAGTTACGCCCATGGTCGACACAAAAAATCTGGTGTGACAAGCACAGTACATTGTGACATAAATCATTATATTAACTAATGAAATTAATTTGCATATGTTAATCAATGAGATGATATGTCTTCATTCTAATATTTACAATTTAAATAATTTGAGTTCCTATTGTATATTCAAATAAAATAACTCATTCATAGTGTCTATTAGAAATATTTTTATATTATCATTTTTTTTTTTACTTTTTCTTTATCTAATCGTATGATTATAGTAAATTCTATTTCAACATCTATGTATATTAAAGTTAAAAAAATCTGGTGTGACTGGTCGCGCAGCACACAACTTTCTCTTACCTTCGGTAATCGAATGTTGTGTTTTTTGCTTGACAAACCAGATTTTTTTGTGTCGAGATATATTTAGTTTCCGCTGATATATGGGAATTCAAGATATAAAATTTATATAATAATACATGGAAAAATATTTAGGCCTATATTTTGTTACCATGGCAACCATTTCTCCTATCTTTTCTATGGAGTACAAGAGTAAAGTGGTCTTCAGATGATTTTAATGGCAAAATGAGATTGATGTTTGAATTGTAATCAAAATCGTTACAGCAAATTTTGATAAAATTGAAAAAAAAAACAAAAAGTACTTCAGTAAAGTACTTGTACTCTTTAGGCGATTTTGTTCAAAATCTTCTTGTTACGTCCCTGAGAGGTACCTAACTTAAATATAAAATTTCAATCTTCTAGCTCTTTTCGTTCTTGCCGAAAAGACTGTGAGTATGTGTGTGTGTAAGTGTAAATGAGAAAAAAGTGTGAGTTTAAAAAAAATAAAATTAAAAATGAAAAATCTGGTGTGACTGGTCGCACAGCACATAACTTTCTCTTACCCTTCGGGGAGAGAAAGTTGTGTTCTGTGCTTTCACACTAGATTTTTTTGTGTGGACATATATTTAGTTTCTGACAGTAAGATACATTCGAATTTCAAGATGTAAAATTCATATGTGAAAATTTCTTCCATTTTTCCTATCTTTCCTATAAAGTACAAGAGTAAAGTGGTCTTCAGAAGATTTCAATGGCAAAATGAGAAAATACATTTTAAAGAGCAACTGAAGAATAATATTAATTTTTGAATTTTAATCAAAATCGTTAGAGCTAATTTTGAGAAGATCGAAAAAAAACTGAAAAAGTGCATCAGTAAAGTACTAGTACTCTTTGGTCGATTTTGTTCAAAAAATTTCGTGTCTCATACCAGGGCCTAAGATGCCGAAAAGACTTTTAAAAAATCTTGAAATATACTATAAATATACAATATACAATAATATGACGACATGAAAAATCTGGTGGGACAAGTACAGAACATAACTTTTAATTACAAGGTAAAAGAAAGTTGTGTGCTATGCGCTCAGTCACACAAGATTTTTCCTCTTGGAGAATTTAATATCTAAATGAGATATTTTGTTATTATAATGTTATAAACATACCATGATGGATGGAGCCAGGAGGGGGGAGCCAACCACAGCCAGAGGCTGAAACAGATGAGAAATAGTTTAGAAAATGATTATGATCGTTCTACATTTAAGATAAAGTAATAATAAATTCAAAGAGAGTCGGTCAAAAAAATAAATTATATTAAAGAAAAGAAAATGAAAGTGTCTAATAATTAGATTTTATATAATGTAATAAATGTATGTAAATTCTAAGGAAGGATTGAAAAAAGAAAAAGTCTAATTGAATCGGACGGATATTATATCAGAAAATTCTTTTTAAAAGCTTTAGCCGATTTTTTTTTATATTAAAATAAAAATTTAAATCAAAATAAAAAATCTTGACATCGAATTTTTGACATGATCGCAATACTTTCCCACTATATGTATGATAAGAGAAAGTAAAACGCAACTGTTTTGGCTGAGGCCATTTAGGGGTTATAGTATAAATATACCCTACTATTCTAAATATTTTTTTGTAACGATGCCTATCGGGCCACACACTCTGAATCCCCGGGGCACCCACCCGAGGTATCAAAATAAATTTAAATATTCATGTCTTTATCGTATTTTATTAGAGCGAGTGTTTTTATTTTTTTTTTCGAACACCACACTTTTTTCCCATCTACACTCACACACACATGCACCAAGGGCGTATATAAGGAGGGGCCGAGGAGGCGAATCTATATACATACATATATACGGGTATAAAGCAAATATCTATATTTTTGGAGTTGGACTACTATCTATATTTTTGTTTGAAAAAGTGCGAGGCATAAATAAAAGAATTTTAGCCATTTGGATACCAAATATATATATTCATAATAACGGGTATCATATAAAGTCTGGCCTAAGTTGCCGAAAAGACTGTGTGTATGTGTGTGTGAATGTGAATGAGAATGGAAAAAAAGTGTGTTTTTTGGTAAAAAATAAAAAAAAAAATGAAATATATATATATAAGCAATTTTTTAATAAGACGCTCTCTGAGAGGGTCGGGCCCCTTGGAGCTCAGGTAAAATCAGAAAAAATTTGGATTAAAAAAAAAATTTAACGAAAATTTGTCTTTAATAGGAGAAATAAATTCATGTATGATAATTGGAGAGATGTGGCTGTGAGATATCAGTAAGTGAGATTTGGAGGACAGCAGCCAGGAAGGTAGCCGCTATTTAATGAAACAGACTCCTTTAACAAAACGTTTCGGCTAATTTTAATTACGCCATCTTCCGTTGTTGTAGAGTCTAATAGGAAATAGAGTTGGCACTTGTGTGTTGTGCATAAGCGAAAACTATTCGCAATGCTTATGTGTTATAACAATGTAAATTTAATGAATGTGATGAGACTTGTGAGAAGGAAAATATCGAAAGACTCTTTTAGACTCTACAACAACTGAAGATGGCGTAATTAAAACTAGCCGAAACGTTTTGTTAAAGGAGTCTGTTTCATTAAATAGAGGCTACCTTCCTGGCTGCTGGCCTCCAAATCTCACTTACTTCATGTATGATACACAAGGTTTTTTGTTTCAATGATTTATTTATTTAACATTTACTACATACTGACACAGTATGTAATTCACTTCCGATGATGACACATATGGTGTTGAAATACTTATAAAGTGTTAATATTAAATAAATAAAATCATTGAATCAAAAAACCTTGTGTATCATACATGAATTTAATTCTCCTATTAATGTATAATGTTTCAACTAGAGCCAACGGTTACCAGTTTAAAATTAAGAAAATTTGTCTCTAAGAGGACCGGGCCCCTCGGGGGTCAGGTGAAAACGGAAAAATTTGAGTAAAAAAAAAAAAAAATTAATGAAAATTTGTCTTTGAGATGAAGACCCGTTTTTTTTTTCATTTGGTAAAGTTTCTTATTAAATCATGAGAATGATCGCTCTGCTCGACCTTCACCGGCCGTGAATCCGGGACGGGAGGGGAGAGGGTACGAAGTCCCAAGAAAGAATCCTTAATTATTATTTCTTACTATTGTGTTTGTGGTTTCGGATAAAAATATTTTTTTTTATTTTCATATTCTGAAAAATGAAAGTGTAAATAATTATGTTGATAAATGATATTCCTTTTAACTAAGACCGTTATGTGAGGAACGTGAGCGCCCCATTAGGAATTCTTTTTTTTTTTTTTGAAAATAGGTTAATGAATGTATTGAAAAGAGATAAAAGGAGTGCATCGAAAGGTTCCATTCCAACTGAAGGATGCTCCTTGTAATTGTGACCCGGGTACCCGGGTCAATAAACGGGTCAGAAAGAAAACCCGTTCGCCTGTCACCGTAGGCAACCAGCTAACAACTTTCCAAATGGCCTCCATATTTTATTCTAAATATATATTAATCATTCACGACTTTATATTCTTTTACATGTAGACAGAGGAATATTTTGAAAAAAAAAAAAATTTTGTTTTGTTGTTTTCGAAATGACTTTTAATAATTTTTTTTTTTTTTTTGATAAGGCGAGAATATTTTTCTGATAATTTTTCTAATATTATGTCTCTCCTTATGACGGTTTTGTGATTGTCAGAGCATACATAAATTTTAGTAAGGAAAATTCTTGTCATAACGTTTAAATATATAAATTAAAAACCCTTATTATTATAAAATTAAGATTTAACGAGCATTTAGGTGACTCAGCCATTCAGTCACTATAACTAAATAAAACGTTTCATAAGATTTGTTTTTTAATAATAAAAATGTAGTCTTGAGAAATTATGTAAGAGTGTACATGGAACTGAAAAAAATTTTGTTTCCTTCCCTATCAAATGATAGACAAATCATCAGAAGAGAACAATAATTCAAAAGGAAAAATGGTTTGAATTCATAAACAATAGAAGATTCGGTTAATTGAATTTCTTATTAAAAATTAATGCAATAAAAATAGCGAGCGAAGTGAATTTTAATTTTTTAAATATTCGTTACCCTTTTTACGCGGTTTTTTTTTTTTTTTTTTTTTTTTGTACATCGTGCGCATTCAAATGAAAAAGAATCTAAGGTGAAGGCTTATTTTATAATTATGTAACCAGGTGGTTTTTCAGAAAGGAAGCCTCATTTAATTGTTATATTCAAATTGGAGGGTTGGGGGGAGCGTGAGGGTTCCATAAACTTATCAAAAAATATTCTTATGAGGGTTCTCAGAGATTTCGATTGTGATTGTGATTCCTGAGAACTATTTGACTTTCGAAAAGAAAAGTTTTTGGATATTTTAGTAACGTATTATTTTTTTTTAACTACTTTATTCAATTTCGACAAGTGGTTTTAGAAACTGAGGAACTCCTCACTTTTCTAAATGATCATAATTTATCATTTAGAAAAGTCAGGAGTTAATAATAATTAAAATTTATTAAAAATATAGCAATATCACCCAGAGACTGACTTCGATAAAAAAATCACCAAAAGCGCGGTTTTTTTTATTTAAACATTCATGATTAACGTCTAATCAACTAGTAGCGAATGATGCGTTCATTACTCTATACTTGCTAATAGAGTGGCACCACCGAAATGGCTTAAAGAAAAAGTACATAGCTATGAATAAAAAAAATTTTGTAGAAACAGTTAATTTGTTATATTCTATGAAAACAAGGAGGTTTACTCAATTTTGTTGCAGGCGCATTATCCGTTTATTTGTAAATATTTCGGCCCCAGTGATATGCAATCATCTTCAGTACAATCAACAAATGTTTTGCAAATCGTGTTGTTGATTGCATTGTTGTAGATCTTGTCGATTGTATTTTTGTAGATGTTGTTGATTGTATTGTTGTAGATGTTGTTGATTGTATTGTTGTAGATGTCCCAGTGATATGGAATCATCTTCAGTACAATCAACCAATGACGTCATTTCAACTTTTTCTTGGGAGTGGCAAATTTTTTTCTTGGGGGGCAAACATTTTTTTTCTTAAAATTTACTTACAAATATGTACTCAAATTGAGCCAAAAGATATTTAATTTAATTAATTGTTTAATTCTCTACAGTAGATATATTTTGAAAGATTTTATCTAGAATAATATAAAATTTTATAAAAGTCAGAGGCCTTGGGGGGTGGGGAGCTAATGACCCCCCTGCCCCCCCAAATGACGCCACTGCAATCAACAATACGATTTGCAAAATATCTGTCGATTGTACTGAAGATGATTCCATATCCGTGGGGTCGAAATATTTACAAATAAACGGAATGAAGCTGGTTTTTGTCAGAAAAAGATATGCTTTAGTCTTTGATTTTTTTTTTAATTTTGCCCAACTGAGGATATTTTAGGATTTCAGTTAATTACATATAAAGTGGAATCCTGATAATCGAAGCCTCATCATTCATATTTTCCGCTAATTCGTACAAACTTATCGGTCCAGAGAAAATTCCGATAAAAAAAATATATTTCAGTCCCCTCGGTAATTCGTATTATTTTTATGCTCGAGGTCACGTGAAAACGTCTTATAATTCGTATTTCCAGGTTAAAAGGCTCGTTAATTCGTACTCTTTTCAAGAGGCGGAAAGAGAGAGAAGAGTTTTTCTCGTTCATTCGTATTCTTTACAGTGAAAGGAAATAAGAAGAGGAGTGAAGGAAATTGAACATCTCTTACATTTTTTCTTTCCTTTGCAGTACCTTGGTACCGCTTAACTGAATTTGGTTTTGGATTAAAATTAAATTATGTTTTTTGACTTCTACTTTAATTCATCTAAAAAAATATCCGGTTTTTGGACGAAAACTTAAATTCGAAAACAATCAAGATAACAAAACTTTACTATATTTGTGATATAAGAAATTTGTTGTTAGTTGTTTTTTTATATAATACTAAAAAATTATTTATTCAATCAAAGAAGTAAATAAGGAAACAAGAGAATAAAAATAGCATATAGGCCTAATGAAAAATTCATTATTATTTCTAATGAATTTTAATATAATTCTTTCCCAATAGTTTCAATATCTCTATTAATTAATATGTAACACCAGCTTTGATACTTATTATATTTATTACCTTCTCCAAAGTAAAACAAAAAGCTTTTTTTCTCCTTTTTTTCCATTGGTGCCGGAAATTGCGGTCCACTTTCTATTAAACGTTTTCAGTTCAATAATTAATACATTCGTTTACGATAAATATTCGATTTTACTTATTTATTCAAATCTAAATGCGACCTATTTACTATTGACCAATTACAACTAGGATGCTCTAAATTTTTTAAGTGAGAATATAAAGAAGTGTTTGTTGATGCCTCTTGGAGTAGGTAAAATGTTTTTATTTATTATTTCAATTAAATCTAAATACATTGGCCTAAGATACAGAAAGTCATTAAAATAAATATTTTTTTGGATTTTTTTACATTAATTTTTTTTTTTTTTAAGATATAAATTTTTAGAAAGCTCTCAGTTTATTGACAAGTAAAAGTAAATTTGAACTAGCACTTTGGTGATCTTAAAAAAACATTAACATTTCGAAAGCAAAATTTTAATTTGTTTTTGAATCGATAATAAATAAATAGCATACCTATAAAAAAATTTTTTTTTTTTTTCTAATAATAGAAATTTCCCTTTTCATTCAATCAATTAAAACATTAATTAAGAAGTCAAAGTCAATCTCAAGGAAATTTAATTTTAGTAACAAAAAAATTTGATAGTTAATGAACTTAATTAATTAATGTTAATGAACTTAATTAATTAATGTTAATAGCAAATAAAAGATGCTAATTGATGGGGAATTATTTATTTTATTTTTTTGTTTTTTTACTTTCTCTTACCTATATGTACTGGTATATGTTAATATACGTAGAGAAAGTATTGGATTCATGTCAAAAATTCGATGTCGAGATTTTGATGAATAGACACGTTTTGAGGTCCCCTGAATCGAAAAAAGTGGTTTACGCCACATGTTCTGTCTGTGGGTCTGCGTGTGTGTGTGTGTTCAATTTTAAGCATGGAGGAATTGAGCTCTGAGGCTGAAATTTTATATTTAAGTTAGATACCCCTCTGGAGGGTGAAAATATGCTTTTAAACAAAATCGGCCAAAAAGAACTAGTACTTTGCTGATGTACTTTTTCAGTTTTTTTTTTCGATTTTCTCAAAATTCGCTGTAACGATCTTGATTAAATTACAAAAGTCAATTATTTTTTTTAGATTTTCTTTAAAATGTATATTCTCATTTTGCCCTAAAAATTGTTTTAAGCACACTTTACTCTTGTAGGCCTACTTCATAGAAAATATAGAAGAAATGGTTGCCATGGACCATTTCTTACCATGGCCCATGGTAACGAAATATAAATAAGTTCCCATGTTTATAAATTTTACATCTTGAATTTTATTACATTATATACTGGTGGAAACTAAATTTATGTCGACACAAAAAATCTGGTGTGACAAGCACGGAACACTACTTTCTCTTAACAAAGGTAAGGCTACTAAAGATTTTCCTAAAAACATACTCGTCATATTTGCTTTCGTTTTGTATTAATTTTGTATGGTTTATATTAATTAAATATGTATTTATTTTGTAGAAGTTTTGTCCCACTGGCGTGTGGCTAAACGGGCGAAATAAATAAATAAATAAAAAAAAAACATATTCGCTTATAAATTACCTATTTTTCCCCAAATCAAATGTCACCTTCTCCCTTGGTAAGGGCCTGGGCCTCTTTGCCAACCCTAGCAGTGGCGTATTCAGGGGGGCCCAGGGGGCCGGGCCCCCCCAAAGCCTTCTCCAAAACAAAAAAATACCTATTGTTTTCCCTAATGATTTTTTTTTAAATAATAATTTTATTAACTCTCAAAATTCTAAAAAATAACAAAAAAACTTATAAATAATTTAAAAAATCTCTAATATTTACGAATTTTGTATTAAAATTATTTTTTATTTCAAGAAAAAAAATTTTTTTTATTTGTTTTTTATTTATAATTATTATATTATCTAAATAAAATTTCTCCACTTGAAGTTTCTTGGAGGAGGGGGGGGGGGTTAATAAAAATTTTGGGCCCTCCCCAAGCAGAAATCCTGGCTACGCTACTGAACCCTAGTTGGCAAAATTAAGAAAGATCCCTATTCCCTCCTCATTTTATTTTTCTGGACTTAACTACACTAAGGAATTATTATTGAAATTTCTAGATACTTTTCTTGTTCATTAATAAATAAATAAATAAAAACTTTTTATTTGTGAAATGTTTATTAGACCGAAAAGCAAAAAAAAAAACAAGTAAAAAAAAAAATCTATAGGAAATTAAAAAATAATAATTTTGAAAATGGAAATGATTTTCCAATTTAATAATAATGTATCATTATGTATTCAAATGAGGATTGAAAGTAGTTTTAGAGGGGGAAGAGGGGCGAGGGAAGTGACCCACTGGCCGAGCAACCGACTCGCAAGAGGGTCATCGGTCACCAGCCACCACCATCGGTCAAACATCGGTCAATCATCGGTGTCTGATCTATTGACAATATGATTGATTGATTGGTCTGCATCTTTACATAATTAATAGAATAGTAGTGAAGAAGGAATTTAATATTATTTGAAATTTGATTATGGAAATGCAAATATTGCATGTTTGAACGGCACAGATATATAAGAGTTGAGTTTTGATTTATCTTAAAAATCGTTTCTTTAATATTTATTTCGTTTAATCTTAAATTTAAAAAAAAATGGAAAAGCTAACTATAGTTATAGCTAAGAGAAATATATTTAACTAGCCTAATTTTTTAAAATTTCTTCATTAGGGATATTATATAATATTTCTCGTTATCATGTGTTACACGCCATAACTTTTATAAAAAAATCTGGTGTGAGTGGTCGCCCAGCACACAACTTTCTGACTGTGCTTGTCAAACCAGATTTTTTTGTAATAATATTGGGATGATGGATGAACTATTAGCAGACGTAATAAGCAAAATACGTCCATCTGTATTTCATTAACTGTCGATTGTCCTGAGGAAGGGCGCAATTTGCTTCCGAATCGTTATTAAAATTAGATAAAGATTGATTAAATTTTTGTCTGATTTCTTTCCTGGCTGCTATCCTACTCATATCTGCAGTTTTTTTTTTGTGTCAACATATATTTAGTTGCTATTAGCACCTAAGTTCCAAACTTGACCACGCGAATGAGCTACGAATGCTTTCCACATCAGTAAAGTGTACTTCAAACAATTTTCACGAAAAATTTCATTGATATACTTTTTAAAGAGTATAAAAAAACAGATGATTTATAAATTTTAATCAAAATCGTTGGAGCGAATTTTGAGAAAATCGTAAAAAAAACTGCAAAAGTATATCAGTAGAGTGTACTTAAAACAATTTTCACGAAAAATTTAATTGATATACTTTTTAAAGAGCATTTTAAAAATATATGATTTATGAATTTTAATCAAAGTTACTGGAGCGAATTTTTAAAAAATCGAAAAAACTGAAAAAGTAGATTAGTAAAGTATTAGTACTTTTTTGCCGATTTTGTTCAAAAGCTTATTTTCACCCCTTGGGAAGGTGATAAACGGGACCTCAAAACATGTATATCCATCAAAATCTCAACATCGAATTTTTAACATTATCGCAATACTTTCTCTATATATTTCATATATAGGGTAAGAGAAAGTAAAAATTTGTCATTTTCTTGTATAGTGTTAACCCTTTTCACTTTCAATTCATTGAGAGAGAGAGAGAAAAAAAAATTAGAATGCATAAAAACAGAAATGAAAAATAATAATCTTTTGATTGGTTAACAACTCTTATCCTTCAGACAATTATTCATGCAAAGACTTGATTTCATGTCTTTTTGTTAATGACTTTTTTTTCTAAAAATATAACAATGTTTCTCATGACGTCACCATTTTGCGAAATAATGTTGGTAAAAAAAAAGAATAATTATCTTATATTTTGATTCTCATTAAAACATCAAATGGCAGCTGACAAGAAAAGAGAAAGAGCCAACAAAATATTTGTTGAGAAGCAATAACAAAGCAGCGCTGAAAGGTGGCTTCAGAAAGACACCCGCCGGAAGTCACCGGTAAAGCATTTTCTCAATTACGAATTGATTCATAGTGCCACAGAAATGACAAAAAAAATATATCCTTGAAAAAAGAAAACCAAATATTAGTAAATTATACTAAAATAGATAAAAGACGTCTATGAAGCATTTAATTCAAATTCACCTACACAAAAAAATATAAGCAATCAAGAACCTCAGGTTGCTTCCGAAATACCATAAAATAGTGAAATAATAAATTTGTTTCCTATTTCTATAGAAATATTCAAACCTTGGGATAGATAGCTACCAATTTTCTTAACGCACAGTAGTTAGGCAACCAAATTGACAGACACAAAATGCCTGCGACACTCAACTCAAAAGGTTCATGAAAAAAAAGTAAAAAAATAAATAAAATAAAAAAAAAACCTACTGCCCTAATAGAGAAAGAAGACTATAAGCCAAAGACTGAAAAAATTTTCCCATCTTTTATTTTCACATTTTTTTTTCGGCAACTCAGGTCATATAAAAATTTAACGATATTCAATATTTGTTAGAATATACCGGGTGGGCCATTAGTGCGTGGACGGAAGATTGTGGGCTTATTAACGGACATTTTTAAAATTTGTTGATCCCACATAATGTGGGGCCTTTAGGGCTACAAATTAAAAATATTTTCGTTCCAATTGCACCCTATATACAGGGTGGTCCATATCAAAGTTATGTTTTTTAAATGGAACGCCCTGTATATTATTGCATATTTGGATTCTACGGCCAATTTTAGTATGAGTTTATGTCATGCAATGTATTCTAAACCAAACCGTTTAGCCGCAAATCGGGCTTTAGTGAAAAAAACTGCTGTCTGGAAAAAATTGAATATCTCGCGAACCATAAAACTTAGGGAACTGTTCTTTTGTGAGGTTACTAACCATGAAATGTACTAATGTAGGCCAGATGGGGAACCCGGAATTATTCTTATGTTGGGAGATATGGTCATGCCAATTTGGAAAATTTCAATCATGGATAACTTCATTTTTTCAAATGGAACATGCTACTTTTTTTATGCCATGGGACGTGAAATTCAATTATCTTTCAGCTGATATAAGGTTGTCTATATCTATCTTTGGTAGTTTTCTTTTTATTCCAAAATATCTGATAACGAAAAAAAAAATTTTATTATAGACAAAATAATTGAAAAAAAATCCAAACGCAAAACAAAATTGTAATAAATGGACAAATTATGCTAAATATTCGAAAATGTCTTTAAATTTCCCTTAAAATCATTTATTTGAACTTCTCGAAAAAGAAATTAGGGTTATGTTTAGGTTAGAGGTGCGCCATCTTGTTGACAAATCATAACCCGAATTTGAGCAAGCGGGATTCCTTTGAGGAGTTCAAATAAATGATTTTAAGGGAAATTTAAAGACATTTTCGAATATTTAGCATAATTTGTCCATTTATTACAATTTTGTTTTGCGTTTGGATTTTTTTTAATTATTTTGTCTATAATAAAATTTTTTTTTTTTCGTTATCAGATATTTTGGAATAAAAAGAAAACTACCAAAGATAGATATAGACAACCTTATATCAGCTGAAAGATAATTGAATTTCACGTCCCATGGCATAAAAAAAGTAGCATGTTCCATTTGAAAAAATGAAGTTATCCATGATTGAAATTTTCCAAATTGGCATGACCATATCTCCCAACATAAGAATAGTTCCGGGTTCCCCATCTGGCCTACATTAGTACATTTCATGGTTAGTAACCTCACAAAAGAACAGTTCCCTAAGTTTTATGGTTCGCGAGATATTCAATTTTTTCCAGACAGCAGTTTTTTCACTAAAGCCCGATTTGCGGCTAAACGGTTTGGTTTAGAATACATTGCATGACATAAACTCATACTAAAATTGGCCGTAGAATCCAAATATGCAATAATATACAGGGCGTTCCATTTAAAAAAACATAACTTTGATATGGACCACCCTGTATATAGAGTGCAATTGGAACGAAAATATTTTTAATTTGTAGCCCTAAAGGCCCCACATTATGTGCGATCAACAAATTTTAAAAATGTCCGTTAATAAGCCCACAATCTTCCGTCCACGCACTAATGGCCCACCCGGTATAATTGGGGGGTCCAGGCATATTTATTTACCATTTGGTATCCAAATGGCTTAAATAAAATCATCGGACTGACTGGGATCCAAACCCGCGACTCTTGATATAGAAGGCCAGCATCCTAGCTACTATATCAAGGCCCGAGGATCCACCATCCCTTAAAATTATGAAATATCTAGTAAAGTGCAATGAAAATCTGAGGGTTTCAAAAAATTAATTCGAGAGGGGAATTCCTGGCTTAAATCAACGAATGAGTCAAGAAAGTATTATCTGCATAACCCATTAAGGATCAGAAAGCCCAAAAGAATAAAAAAAGATTGGAATTTAATATTCAAAAATAAGGTTACCGACCCCTATTTATTTATAACCTTGGAAAAAAAATCGAGCGTGCAATATGGTTATATAAAATATTAAAGATACAAATGAATTCTTAAAGAAGTAGGATTTACACAAATAATTGGGAAATAATTTTATCAGGATATATCCTCTTTTATGTAAGGATAATTGGAGTTAGGATGTTAATAACATTTCGTTAATAGAAAGACCAAATATGTCTAGTCTTATCGTTTTTCATATTAATTCTAAATGTAAGTAAAGAAACTTTAAATATTTAAATAATGGACAAAGAATTTTTGACGAGTCATTTCGGCATATGAGGCTATTTAAATATTAAGTATTATAATGTTCCAAATATGAGATTGCGGGAATTTGATTAATAAAAATAACAATAGCGGAGGTTTGTGGTCTCAAAGTAAAATAACATTACAAAAACAGAAAATGTGGGAAAACTCATCCCCTCAAGTGCGAATTGCCACGTGAAAGTGCGTAAAATTTCTTAACGCACAGTAGTTAGGCAACCAAACTGACACACACATGCAAGCTAATTCTTGACAAATGACAATCAATAGATGCTTTTCGAATGGAGAAAAGTAATAAAACTGGATTATGTATTTTAAATACAATACATTTAAAATATTGTCCTGGTCCTTAACACAGTAATAATAGAGTATTCATCTCTTTTGCTAAGAGTCAGGGGAGGTAAAAATGTATTTGAATTGAATAAAATAGAGATGAGGCGACTCAGAAGCCAAAATAATTGGAATAAGATTGACCGACGTAGTGCATAACACCCCCTAACATCCTCGACAAGTTTATTATTATTTTATTATTATACAATATTAATGGTAAATTAAATTAAAAACATTCAAGGTGAATTCAAAATTATGCAATTTGGCATTAAATCATAACCTAATTTTCTGCTCATATATAAACAAACAAAAGAATGCGGAGTTGTCTCTACATTTACACGTGCCATCATAATTTATAAATATTTTGAAAGTCTTAACAATAATAATCTAGACAGACCTATGTAAATCGAATTTTATTACGTAATGAATATAAAATCATTTTTGTTTATTTAAAAATAATTATAAAAATTGCTATATCATTTGAATCAAGAGAAATGAATATATCAAAGACTCTTCTCTAAAGATATAAGTTAGTTTTGAATAATTTTTCCTCTACAAGTGAGAAAGAGGTGGAGAGAAATAGCATATATATTTTTGCTGGAGGATCAAGGTGTAGAACACGGATCTATTCGGAGATTATTGTTGAAGATGGGAGAAGTGACTGTTCAATGAATAGATTAATAAGTAGGAAGAGAGAATTATAATGGAGAATTGGAGATATTAGCCAAATTGGGATTGTCCAGGTTAATAAAACTCCCAGAATAAGACGTTTCGGCCTGAATTTATTTGGCCATCTTCAGTTATTGGGAATTATACAAATAATGCAAGTGCACATGTGATCAAACTAGGACTCGTCAATAATAAAATTTATTTGCTTCATATAAAATTATATGACCAAGCTCAGAGATATCTCTAAGCTAGGGCACAGGAGCCTTATGATTTTGTACGAAGCAAATAAATTTTATTACTGACGAGTCCTGGTTTGATCACATAGTGCAAGTGCACATGTGATCAAACCAGGTATAATTCCCAATAACTGAAAATGGCCAAATAAATTCAGGCCTAAACGTCTTATTCTGGGAGTTTTATAATGATAATCCCATTTTGGCTGACATCTTAAATTCTCCATTTTAATCACATCACAGCCTCAACCCTCAAAAACAACTATTGTACATCGGAAGAGAGAATGTCAGCCAGAAGAGCCTCTAAATCTCAATCTAATAAGACATTTCGGCTTCAATTACATAATCTCATCATCAGTACTTATGAGAATATTGGTAATCTCAAGGTATACACCAGTGAAACGCAGATAGAGTTGTTATATGCATTATGTAATTAAAGTCGAAACGTTTTCTTAGATTGAGATTTTTATTTGATAGAGGCTCTCCTGTTTGGCATTATTGTTGTTACTTTCAACCAGACCGCCCAAAAAAGTAGTGTTCCGGATAGTCCTATATGGTCACCAGCAAAAAAAAAATAGAAAAAATATTAAATAATTTGTTATTTGTTAAGTCAGTAGGATTCAAAACTTAGATGGTGCGGTTTTGGACCCTTTGCGTATATATTAAATTTATATCTAATTAATACGTATCGTAAACTTTTTAAACATTCTTGAATTTATTTTGTTAAGAAGTCAGAAATAAATTGAATTTTTACCATTTTTTGACTCAAAATCAATCAACAAGTCAAAAGACTTCTCTAGAAGGAAAGAAAGAATTTTACGCAACTATACAAATGAGAGATGATGATATCGTTGTTCATTTTTCAATTACGATTTTTTTCAAAAATAGTATAGGCCTATGAGCGTATAGATATTAGATTATTTCCGTTTTAATAAAGTTAGTTGAAATGATGTAAGATGCATTATTTTGCCTCTAATAGTCTTTAGATAGAATCTAATATACAACAGGAAATTATACTGAGAACATTTCCTAAAACTAACAAGAATTCAAGCAGAAAATACAAACTAACAGTCATATGACAAAATTCCCTTCTCGGATATGTTAGGTAAATATTATCAATATGTGATAAATTCATTACAATTTCTCTCATATCTACAGGATTGTCATAGTATAGTTACCGAAATATTCGCAATAACGTGTAGTGGTGGTAGAGAGAGAGAGCAACTGTTTTTTTTCCTTCTTTACTAAAATAAAATTCTTTAAGAAATTGAACTTTAATCCTTACTTGGTAGTAAAAATTTGCCAAATGTCAGGCACGTAATTTTTATTTTATGCATTTTTTTAAGTCTTTTTGGCCATATAGACTTTAACGATACTCATTATTATTTATATTTAAATATATCATCACATTTATTATATCATGATTTAAATAAATATTCATCAGACTCTTCGACTGCCTGGGGTCTGAACTCACGACCTCTTGACTTTTAGGTAAAAATATGTTTAAGGTCTTTTAGACCATTTAGATTCCGTCCCTATTTATTTCATTTGATTGGTATCCAATTCAATTGTAATAAAATTTTCGCCTAGGACGGGATGCGTATCTTTGACCTTTTGCATCAGAAATTAATGGCTCTACCTCTAAGCCATAGGCTTTTAGATTATCAATATTGATATTTGTCAACATCTCTAACCTCTCGTTCACCGAGGGGGTTTAATCCTTTCAAAGACTATTTTTTTTTTTGCATATTTCTAAACATTTATTGCATATTTTAATAAATTTTTCGAGTATAAAACTGGCTCAATTTTGAAAGAAAAATTCGGGTATATAAAAGTCATTTTATATAACCGGTGGGGAAATGTTTCCAATTGGTTCAATAATTTTGTTGATAATCATATTTGATCAATAGAAGATCCCATCGTAATCAAGAGGAGGAGTGTCAGAGTGTATATGTATTGAGAAAGTATTAAACAGCTTTTCCTCTCCACTCTTGCACGTGTTCATTACATGGCAACCAATTACTCGTGTAAATGGTGAGATTATAGAATTATTGTTAATAAAATAGTCAATATTCCCTATCAATTTATTTATAATAGCTATAGCTATTAGCAAGAGAAATTTCCTGTTCATTTGGGTCCCGCAACTATATTATCATATTTGAGCTCGTTCACAAATTCAAAAAGAAAATCAAAAATAATTTTAAAAAAAATGCACCTAATAATATAGAAAATAAAAAAAGAATTGTGAAAAATATGGGGGCTTGAGTAAACAGGAGCGAGATTAGAATTTTTGTTTGTACAGGAGGGGGTGAGGAAGAAATAAAAAAGTTTTTTACTTTTTTTTTATTATTTTATAGAAAAATTCAAATTGATTTTTTATATTTTTTTCAAACACTTAAAACAACAAACACTAACTAAAGTTACATTTAGAGATATTAGAGATAATTCATATGAAAATGTGAAGGTTTTGAAAAAAGCAAGCAATTAGGTATATTTCAATTTTATTACTTAAACCAGGGCTGACGTTTCGGTCCCATATAGGACCATCTTCAGGTCTAAAATACAAAAAGGATACAATCAGGGGCGGATTAATGCAATTTTGTCGGGGGGGGGGGGCGGTTTTTTTTTATTTTAGGACTTTGTCGGCATCTATGGCCATTTAGACCACTTTCTTATTTATTTAAATTGATTGGTAACAAATTCAATTGAAATTAGAGAGCGGAAATCATAATTTCTTTAGACTACTAGTTTTTATAACTTTTTGAATTTCTTCTCGAGGGGAGGGGACGATCGCCCCCACAGCCCCCCTCCCTTTAATCCCCCCTGGATACAATTAAGTTAATGTAAATTGAATATGGATTAATCTAAATGTATCAAATTTAAATGTATTATTGTTTTAATTATTAATTTTTTTAAATTATTAATTTATTTAATTAATTTAAATGTATTATTGTATTATAGCCCTGAGGATTGTCCTATATGTGATCGAAATGTCGAACCTGGCTTTAGATAAATGAAAGTATGCGGGTACATGTATAAAAATTTTGCATTTAAATTGCATATAGCCTAAAAGGACGGATGGGTCTGAAACATGATTGGCATCCAAAATCTCTCTTTTATTCTGTACAGTCGACGCCACAAATGCCTGATATGCTCGAGAGAGCCTTGAGCTTAATCATCCAAACCAATATTTTAAAAATAAATAAATCATCATTTTTTAATACAACTGAAGGGGAAAAACTATTTTTAAGACAACACTTCCGACAGCTAAGCATTTTGGTTGCCTAAGCTTAAGGTTCCACTCTGGAGCATATCAGGCAACTAAAGGCGCTGTTTGTATACTTTCTCTTCCCAATTAGAATCAACCCCTTACAACAGCAACTACTTCCTTGGGTATCGAATGACATGAACTCAAAACGTGTATTTCTGTTGAAATCTCAACGCTCAATTGCTTTCATTACATTAAGTGATAACATTCAATATAAATACAAAATAGATATTTTCAATGTTTATTTCATGATTTGATCTGATATTTTTTAATGATTGTCACACACTAATGGAGTTTTCTTAAACCGAAAAAGAAGAAGGCAATGAGAAATAGAGAAAGAGGGAGAGAAAGGGATGTTAGCGGAAATTACTCTCCGATTAGAATCGCAATTTAATGTCTATCAGCCAGAAACGAATATACAATTTCTCATATACACAAGACAAGATATACAAGAGTATCTCTAAATAGATATCCTTGAATAATATTACTTTGAGAAAAAAAAAATCAACAAACATTATTATCTCTTGTGAATAAAGATAATGATAATGAGTGTAAAAGTTCTATTTTTTAATTATTTATAAATTGAAAAAATATGTTAGAAATTGTTTGATTAGAGCGCATTAATTTAATTATTAAAATAACTACTGTATTTTGCTGATCAGTTACTAATAAATAGGAGGGTCTTTTTAATTAAATTTTATATTTAAGGGGGTGCCCCACGGGAGCGAAGTGTCCCGATAAGATGGCGTTGTGTGTCATAAAAAGTATGCCCAAAAATCAAGTAATTCAAAAATTTGCCAAGAGATGTCAGAATGGTATCTAATAATATTTAATGCATTTGGTTTATTTTCATTGATCTTTTAACAATAAATACTTTATAAATATTATTATATATTATGTTCTTTATAAAAGCATAAAAATATATAAATATAGGCCAGATATAGGCTAATACTATATCGTCTGTTAGACTAGCCTGCCATCTATTGCAAGAATGCTGAACTAATTTGACAGTTGGTTTTTAAATAAATCATCTAAGCTTATTTTAAAAATTTCTTAATTAATATGTGATTAATAATAACAATAAATTCATTTTTAAATTTAAAAAGAATTAAAGATTATTGGGATTGATTGTTTTTTTTTTTTTGTATTTGCTTGATAACAAAAAAATTATGTCATTAAAAAAATTATAGCTCGATGTCCCAATAATCTCTTATGAATTTAATTCATTTAAAAAAAAAAACGCATTGAAAAATTCCTTATAATATTTTAGTTTTTTTTTTAAGTACGTTTAGACGTCGCTCCTGAACCCCCTTAATCATTGATTAAAGTGAAAATCTTTGACTTTTTGATTCGATTCGGAATTCAATTCAAATTGAAATGGTGATAATGAAAAAATTTTTATTAATCTTTTACAGTTAGTATCTAATTTACATCAATTAGTAAACCATTATTAATCTAAACAATTTCACATCTAGCTACTTACTACCGGTATTTCTCACCTTAAAAAAATAAATTATTTTTTCTTATTCTAGGCTTAATTCGACCTTTAATTCACCTCTTGTCACAGAAATTCAGTCTTTTCCCTAATGTAAAAACTTTCTCATTTTTTTTTTCCTTCTTCTTTGTTATTTTTCTCAAAAATATCTAATCAAAAATGTTAACCTTTTAATGAAATAGATACAAAGGAACCGCAAGTAAAGAAAAATAATATATTATTTTTATTATTATATATTTTACACTAAGTGATATTTCCTATTAGGAATAACCAAAGATAAAATACATTTATCTTTTAGCAAAAGGACAAAAAAAAAAAAAAAAGAAATATGAATCAATCCTTTACTAGCAAGATGAGAAAGTGATATGCATTTATGCACTATATTATTTATTAATATTAGATATTCATAAAATGGCATATAAAAGAGAATTTTATTTTAAATAACAATATAGAGTATTGTTCAAGTCGATAAAAAATTATGATATAACTCTGAATAATATAGAGAAAATTTAATAAAAGATAGGTTAATTTTTTTTTTAATTTATATAATTCCCATAATAATATAATTTAAATTGGAAATAACTTTCAAATGTGATTTATTAAAATAGAATAAGAATTTTTTGCTATATAATTTCCTAATAAAATATAGATAGGATTACAACTTGTGCCAGCCTTGTATGGATACCCTAAGGGGTAGTAATATAAATTACCAGCACAGAAATGATAATGATCCAGTATATGATTAATTTTTTTTTTTTTTTTTTTTTTGAAAAGCTAATTACTTAAGTCGTCTGACAAACTAGTACATCTAAATTTTATGTTTAAGTTAATAAAGAAATGTGATGTAGAGGAAAGCAACCAGGAAGGAAGCCTCTATTAATTAAACAAAGACGTTTCTGCCAAATGTATTGACTCATCTTCAGTTGTCTAAGAGTCTTTTTGGTAGACAACTGAAGATGTCTCAATAAATTTGGTCGAAACGTCTTTTTAATAAATAATGTCTCTTATATTTTACTAGAGATACAAATTGTATGCCTTTAATCTTAAGCAGTCCAACTCATAGTAGAGATATAAAGATTTTTTCCAAACAAACGAGCTGTGAGTCTTGAGAAATTTGTGATATCAGCTACTTTTTTTTTCAAAATTAATTCAGGCCAAATTTCTTCCAAATTTCATTTTAATGGAAAGTGTTTGAAATTTTTTCTGGTGATTCCATATCTCCAAGGTTGAAGATATACACGTCAAAAAAAAAAAGTTTGGGATTCCCACGAACTCATCTTCATTTTAACTCAATTCTATTTTAGTGAAAAGAAACATATAACCGGATATGTAATTTTAATATCGGATACTGATTTAGATATAAAATGATCAAATCTATGACAAAATTTTTTCAAATTTTTGTGTTATTATTAAATAATAACCGGAATATATAAATAGGACAGACGTTAAATGCAAATGTTTTACTTTCCGGTGAATGAATATCATGCATAATACATTCATCGATAATGAAAATTAAAAATAGTTCTCTATCTATCTATAGAAAAAATAAGATAGTTCTTATATAAAAGTCATTTAAAATTAAAATTTTTTTTATTTTCCTCATGTTTTATTTTGAATTTAGGTTTTAACTTTAATTGGTTTATAAGGCGGAGATAATTTCCCAATTGGTATAGATTGCAAAATTTTTGAAATTTATTTGAAAATTTCAATCATAATGTAGCTTCTCTTAAAAAATTATTATGTGAAAGGAGAGATGGCCACAATCAAATAGGGTGTGATAGTCATACTTTTACTAGCAATTAGAGCCCTGCAAGGGTCGATTTTTTTCGGCGAGCAATTGCAAAATTTCCAAACAGTGAGCAAGAATAAACTTGATGCATTTGCTCAAGGAGTTCCAGGGTGCGCAACCCCCTGGCAAGAGGAAAAGCCCGCCTTCGGTGGGCTTATCCACTTGTTTATAATATATGTTATTTCTATGGGGAAGAACAAAACGTTTTTCTGTTTATTAAAAATATGCCGGTTTATAAGAGTGTGATTTAAAAATTTTTTAGATACCCCGCCTCTTCCCTACTTAATATTCTGCATGGATTATATTTTTCTCTTAGAATTTTTATTAAAATTGCATGTATTTAAAATCTAAATTATTATTTGAAGGCTATGCTCAGTTTTTTTTAATATTTTCTTTGAACATTTAATGATTTCATTTCCTTAACGCATTGAAGTCTCCGAAATAATTTTTAGAAAATTTCATTCTATTCTTTTTGTTGTGTTGGTTTCAGTTACTATAACTGATAAGTCACGATTAACAAGGAAAGTAATTGGCAATTTCAGGGAATCAAAAAATAATAATAATTTTTATTTAATTAATAATATGAGAAAAAGAGAGAGGAATCTTTAAAAATATGCGTAATTATAAAATCAGGGAAAAATTTCTGACGTAATGCATCGCATTAACAAAGATAAAAAATGCTAAGTAACTCTATTAATAAATTTATAGCTTGAAAAATACAATAATTTAAATTTTTATCGGAAATCTTTTACTTCCATATACACCCGTAGGTGAGTCTACCGAGTAAGGAAGGGAATTCAGCAATTCCAACATTTTCTAAACCACGAGTCTATAGAAGCGATAATCCACGACTAGAAACTGTGTTATAAGGAATTAACCTAGCAGTAAGAGGAACTGACTCTGAGATCGTAGTTGTTAAGTAAGAACAACTATTGCTGAACCTCAGATGATCGCCATATAGTAAATCATTACATATTTATGAATTGCTGATTTCAAATTTCTCAATGAGATTTTTTAAATGACATAGTTTTTTTTAAAGATGTTTTAATTTTAGAAATTTAATAGACAAATTCTGCTAAAATTTTAAATACAATTCTGAGTAATTCTAATCCCATTCTAATCCTAATGTTCCTTTTTTCATTTTTTGCTCTCTTCAATATTTCAAGCACTTACTTGTTAGAATAAATAGTAGTCTATTCACAATTCAAACAATATATCTATTATTTATTTATTATTGTGAAGAATGCATTCCTTATAGGGAGAATCCAGTCTAGGAATGCCCTCCTAATATATTTCTTGCCATTCTATCCAAGTTCGATGATCCAGAAAGAATGTTATAAATTATTTAAAAGCGAACACAACATAATTTTTTTTTTTTTTATGAAAATAAAAAAAATATTTTACAGAGAGAGAGGGAGAGAGACATGAAGAAGCATCATCATTAAAGTGTTTGTTTAGTTTCCAAGGTTATACTTATGTCATGTCTTCTTTTCTGTTTCAGCCCAAACTGATTAGCTGACCTGTAGAAAAGCCCCTGGCCATGACCACCGACACCATCATCAAGTTAGTACAAATTATTAAATAAAATTTATTCTTTATTCAACATTTTTTCTTCGTCTTCATAATATCAGTTTGTTTTATGAATCACTATGTTTAAATATGAAATTTAGGTTTCTGTCTTCTCAGGTTACTAGGAAAGTAAGTCCTCTCGGGTATGAACACAAAATTCCTGCTTTTAAGCAATCATTGATAAAGAGAAGGACACAAAACTATGTGTAAATATGAATTGCTAAATAATTCCTGGTGTTCGATACATTTACTGTTTTTTTTTTTAAATAGTACTTTTTACTTTCTCTTAGCCTATATATGAAATATATAGGAGAGAAAGTATTGCGATCATGTCAAAAATTCGATGTCGGAATTTTGATGGATATACATGTTTTGAGGTCCCCTGAGTCCAAAAAAGTGGGTCCCGCAAATTGGTCTGTGTGTATGTATGTGTGTGTGTGTGTGTGTGCGTGTGTCTGTATGTGTGGACAGATTTTTAGCATGAAGGAATTGAGCTACCGGATTGAAATTTTATATTTAACTTAGGTACCTTCCCACACGCTCAAAATAAGCTTTTGAACAAAATCGGCCAAAAAGTACTAGTACTTTACTGATGTACTTTTTCAGTTTTTTTCGATTTTCTCAAAATTCCCTCCAAGGATTTTTTTTAAAATTCATAAATCAATTATTTTTAGATGCTCTTTAAAATGTATATTCTCATTTTGCCGTTGAAATCTTCTGAAGACCACTTTACTCTTGTTCTTCATAGGAAAGATAGAACTGGTTGCCATGGTAACGGAATTTAAATCTTTTTCTTTTTATTAGATTAAAAATCAATTATTATTTAAATTCCCTTTTATTTTATTTTATTTGTGTCTTTAATTGCTTAGGAGAAAACATATATATCTCTCTCTCTCTCCACTTGCAAACATTATCACCTGTCTCTCCGCCTTCTCTCATAGACCTAATGTTAATTTCCTATAGGGATTTGTATGTTAATTTCGATTCAAAAGGGGGTCCCCTTTGGAACTTTTTACGCATTTAAAATTTTTTTTTCCAATTCTTATGAAATTTTGTATTTATTTACGATTCTATATTGTGTATAAAATGTCCAAATATGAGATTAAAATTTTGAAAAATAACCATAGTTTATTTGAAGCAGTCAACATTTAAAATACAAGTTTGAAACTAAGGTGCTATCGGAAACTAAATATATCTCGACACAAAAAATCTGGTGTGACCAGCACAGTGCGCAACTTTCTCTTACCGAAGGGTAAGAAAGTTGTGTGCTGTCGTCAGTCACACCAGATTTTTGTATTTATTTTCATAAAAATGCATTGTTATCCATTGATAATAGAGGAGAAATAAATCCAAGGTGCCCTCAAGCGTTGACGAATTTGTTCAAAATAGAATGAATGAGTGACCTCTAGAATTTGCATTCAAAAGTCTCTTATTTGAATATCGCTCTCAATTGATTTTTATTGCAAAATTCACAGTACCGTATTTAAAAAAAATTAAAGATCTCCAAATTCAGAGCATAGCTAAAGATCCTCTTGTAATTTTCGGACTTTTTATTTGAACAAATCAAAAACCTGAAGACCTCATTCTCCACGTACCTATTTTTTTTTTTTTTTTTAAGGGTCTAATTTTAATGACGTGGGCTTGAGTATTATTGGAAAAAACTTCTTTTTATATGTGTATAAAATACACTTTTACTTAGAAATAGACGTAGATAATAAAAACCTAGTAATTTGATTAATTTACCTTTTTATTTTATTATTTTTTGTTAGTTAGTAATTTGTACGAATTCAGATAATTATTTTATTTTTATATAATCATCTTATTGCAATACTCAAATGTCCTCGATAAAATAAAAGTCATTGTTGGTATTAAAAAAAATCATTGAGAAAAAGTTAATTTGTACCTTATTAACTATAATAAATAAGCAATTCAGAAATATGTAATTACAAACTAACTAACCAGGGGCGGATTAAAGGGGGGGGGGGGCGGTGGGGAGATCGCCCCCGAGAAGAAATTCAACAAGTTATAAAAACTAGTAATCTAAAGAAATTATGATTTCCGCTCTTTAATTTCAACTGAATTTGTTACTAATCAATTTAAATAAATAGGAAAGGGGTCTAAATGGCCATAGATGCCGACAAAGCCCTTAAATAAAAAAAAATTAACCCCCCCCCGACAAAATTGCATTAATACGCCAATGTAACTAACTACATATGGAAAAAGAAAGAAACATTTCCTTTTATTCATATGGATTACGGACTTTCGGCACCATTGACCATTGGATTTACGTTACGAAATTATATTCATGCATCCCTTTAAATCATGGACATTTTTGCACGAAGAGATGAAGCAGGATAATAAAGCTTTTATTCAAACGTTAAAATCTGACAATGAAGAAAAAATTACTTGTGATTATAAAAAAAAAATTTTTTTGTTGCAACTTCAGTAAAGATTAAAAAAAAAAAATGAAGTAATTGCAAAATAATAGAGTAAAAATTTTTTATAAACAGTCAGAGTATGTAATAATTAAAATTATCTGATTTAAGGATTTACTCATGGTTAGCAGGTGTACAAGCAGCATTTTCAATAATTTAATGTAATTACTGTCGGAAATTTTTATTTGGATGACGATTGTTTAAACACCTGCAAACGAAGAGTAAACCTTCAAATCAGTTAATTTTAATTAATAGCCAAAGTATCTTTTAAAGTCTATATGTCCCAAAAGAGAGAAAAAAATTTATTTTCACCCTTTTTAAATGAAAAATTATCTCCCAACGAAGTTCGATTTTTAACCACTTTGAATAAATACATAATTTAGATCCTTATTTGAATTCTTTTCGTGAGAAAATACACTTTCACTCATTATTATAAACATAGCAAGAAAGTAATGATAAAAAATAAATACTCATAATTAGCAAAGAATTTCTTTTTCTATTTTTATTTATTCTAAATATATAAATTTCATATGTATGTGATAGGACTGGGAAAAAAAACCAAAGCTGCATTGAATGAATCATCCATCAATAATAATATATTCAAATGTGTATACTTATCTTACTTGTAAATTAGCAAATAACAATGTGCATTGACCTCATGCATCCCACAGTCACAGGGGCACTCGAAATTTACTACTTTCAAAAATTTAATTTCCCTATAAAGCAGGCCTTTATAATTTTTATTAATGATATTCCTTTGATCAAGATTAAGTCCGAATGTCAACCCTACCTCTTTGGCTCCAGAAATTCTCTCATTTGCTAGAAAATTGTCTTTTCGACATGAAAGTATTAATAGACAAATAATCATTCCCCTGACAAAGTATTCTATGTTAATAATACATTTTCTAAAACTATTTTAAATTTTTTTAAAATAGCATAAAAATGTAAACATGCATTATTAACATGATATTAACATTTATATATAGCGGGAACATTTGTCTCATTACAAGGGGAATCACTAATACTGCATTGATTGACTGATGAAAAAATATTAAATTTATTACAAGTAAAAAAGATAACAGAAGATTCTGGTTCAAGCCCAGGAGGTGCCAATAATCATTTTTTTGATTTTTACAATTTGACAATAAATTCACCATATAATTCATTAAAATGACTAATGTGTAGTCAGGCAAAGAGAGACGTAGAATAAATTAACATATTAATTAAGCAAATACAGTTATCGTTGTCCAAATTAAATTATTAAAAAAAATATTATCGACCTGGACCCTTGGATTATAAAGGATATACTGAATAACTGATTCTACTTCAGAGCGAAGGGAAGTTTAATCTATAGTTGCCAAAAGAGATCCTGATATATTAAAATACTAATATACAAATTATTCTTTAAAAAAATTATCGCACTAGCTGCAGGGTTAGCCTAAAGTCCACTTTATTAGATTAAAAATTAACAAAAACAGTCTCTAAAAAATAATCCCCTATATTTAGGGTTCGGCAAAAACCCAAAAATTTATATATAAAAAAAAATTAGTGAAAATTTGTCTTTGAGAGGCCCTGGGGCTCTCGGGGTTCAGGTATATACGGTATTTCAAAAATATTTTTGTGTATGGAGGAGGGGGATATTTAAAAATGAGTTCGCCTCCCCCCCCCCCCGAAAAAATTCAATATACACCTCTGGTACAAAATGTATATAGGCCCCCTCTTCTAGTGACGCCTCAGGGCCCCAACTGACTTAGTACGCCTCTGGTAGCGACCCCTAAAATCATGGTAAAAAATTCTCGAAAATTCCTATAATTCTTTTTTAAAGAGTAGAACAAAATAGCAGAGTGCCCCGATAAAAATTGCAAAAATCATATATTCCTCTCATCCTATATTATTTATTTTTTTTATTTATGAAATTTTATTTATTTTTTGTAATTCTGGCCTATGGCCACTAAAATAAGTAAATTCATCTCACGCGAGATGGAGGATATTTTATTTTGAGGTTGCCAAGCGTGTCAACGGCATCCTGGATCCGCCCCCGCCAAGTCTACACTCTCAAGGATCCTGGAGGCCGTGGGTTCGATTCCAAAACCAACTGGGTCAACCAACCTCTCTCTATCTCTCTTTTTCATTCCAATTTATAAATTCTATATGGGTTTGATTATCCAAGGAATTTATTGAATAGAATATATTAAAACACTTTTTTTTATTTCAGAGTATAAATCTATGGTGTACAAATTTTACCAATCTCGCCAGGAATTTCATATACTGTAGAGAATCTATTTCTTTCCTACTATTTTATATATTTTATATTATATTATTAGATATTTCAGGGGCGTATATAAGAGGGGGGCCGAGGGGGCCCGGCCCCCCCCCGAAATTTCCCAAACACATATACATATATAGGGATATATAGACATCAGCGCAACAAATTTTTCCGCAGGATGGAAAACTTTGGTTCCGCAAAAGAAAAAATCTCGACATCGAATTTTTGACATGAAACCAATACTTTCTCTCTCTATATATTAACATATATATAGAGGTAAGAGAAAGTAAAAATGTTCCCCAAATAATTTCGTGTGAAAAAAAAATTAGTTTCTTAAAAAAAAAAATTTCCGCAAAAAAATTTTTGAGTTCGGGCCCCCCCCGAAAAAAATTTCTATATACCCCCCTGAGATATTTACTCCTATCGACAATATCGTGTAATTCTCATAATTAAAGATAGTTTTTCCTGATCTAAGAGCTTATTTACCAGGGTCGGTCCCTTGCGATGAACCCGAATTCGAGACTTTGGAAATGATTTTAACCAGAAGGCGAAAAATATTACTTTCAAGGATAACTGTGAATACAGAAGAAATCGTCCGGATAATCATATATAGGCCTACACCGATAATATAATACTGTAAGATGTACAGTAGGTTATTAACAATCTAGCAACAATAAACATAAGAACGTTTCAACTAGTGCCAACGATTGATTATAATGAAAAAAATTTCTTAAAAAATTTACAAAATTTGGTGATTTAAAAAAACAATAATAATATTTGAGAAAAAGTAGTGAAATGTGAAGGAAAAAGATAGGAGATGGTAAATAATGGGGACTCTATAAGTCCGAAAAAGTCGAAAAAAGACGTACGGTAGTTTAAAAACAAAATTAAGTACGAAAAAGACGTCAACTCCGATTAGGACAAAAATCTACGCCTCACAGCTAGCTACCCAGGCCGATCTTGCTTCACTACCCTTGGTAGTTAGTTAATCTAACAGTATTTACTGTATGTTAAATCTTTTAAAAAGAAAGAAGATAGATAACTCAATAAACGCAATGTGAGACTTTGCAAAATGAATAGAAACAATATTTAATTTATAATTATTACGTCAGAGAATTAATTAATAAGAGGGAGAACCTGATTAATCATCAATGTCACGTTTATACATTATTAATACAAATTCAAAGAATAAATAAAAATTAATTAAATGTTTAAGAATTTAAAAAAAAAGAAAAATATATTTTTGCGACGTTTGGTCTACACTAGACAAACGAGTATACGATTATTTATATTATTGTAATATTTATTAAATGATGAAATTTTAATTTATTATGAATTCATTTTGATATTGCGAAAAATGAACAAAATATTTAGATCATAAAGAGTAATTTATTCAAATAAAAAAAAAAAAAAAAAAACAAATTGAAATATTTTGCGTTGTTAAGATCAAACTTTAGCGATGCTACTACGTTTAATGCGATTTTTTTTCCTCCTTCATCACAAATATTAATTATTCGAATATTTTTTTTTTATTTACATGAATAATTCATGAGCATTGATCGATATTAGAAATTAAAAATATTTTTAATTAATGTTGGGGTAATAGAATAAATCTAGTTAGAGAGCAAAGTGTTTATAGATTTGTAATTAAGCCATTAAAGATGGTTAAGATCATTTAGAATTGTATGAATAAAAACACCAATTACATACACAGGGGAATAGTGATTTTGTTGACCGAGGATATGAAGCTATTCCTGGGTATTTGGGTAGCCCTGATTCCAAAAATACCATCAGTTTCGCCTCATCACGTCAAGTTTTAGAGCTATAGAGAAAATGAAATTTTAATAGAAAAGAGGCTCTTAATTGGAATTACCTGGATTTTTTAAAGGCGTCACTCCTTAAAAATATGCGAATAGTTAAAACACATATAAATTTTAAGTTTCAGCCCAACGGGAGGTCATTTAGACATGCCGCATACTACTAAAAGTTTAGAAAAATCGAATTTTTTAAGTTTTTTTTACTTTAGACACCCCTAATACAATCATTCTGATCCCTGAATGCAAAAAACATATTTTTATGATATTATATAGTTCTTTAGCTTTCCAAAAATTAATTATCCGTGAAAATCTGTTAATAATTAACGAAATTATAAGCAAAACATTTATCAGTTTGGTTAAAAAAATACTCTGACTGCCTATCTCTTAGGCGCTTTGCTCTCTGACCAGTAAAACCAGTAGAGTATTTAGATATAGACCCTATATTTAACTATTTTGTTCATAATTTCGCTAATAATTAATAGATTTTCACGGAAGAATAATTTTTGGAAAGCTAAAAAACTATAGAATATCATAAAAATATGTTTTTTACATTCAGAGATCAGAAAAATTGTATTAGGGGTGACCAAAGTTAAAAAAAAAACTTAAAAAATTCGACTTTTCTAAACTTTTAGCCGTCTGCTGCACGTCTAAATGGGCTGAAACTTAAAATTTATATGTATTATAACTCTCTGCATATTTTTAAGGGTAGTCGCCTTTAAAAAAATCCAGGTAATTCAAATTAAGAGCGGCTTTAGAGCATATTTTCTATTAAAATTTAATTTTCTCTATATCTCTAAAATTAGAAGTGAAGGGTCAAAAATGATGGAATTTTTGGAATCAGCGCTATTCAGGGAGGATAGAGGGGGAGTAATTACTCCATTACCCCCCCCCCCCCCCCCGAGACTTGAGAAAAATATATTTTTTTGGAAAAAAATTGTATTTTTATTGATAATATAAAATTTTAAAAACTAATACTTAAAAATTTGATTTGCATATATATTTTGGTAAACAACTACAGAATGCACCTTTAAATTACCGATAAAAAGAAAAAAATTGTGTGCTGTGCGACCAGTCACACTAAATTACTCCCCCCCCCCGAGAAACTCCTCTGAATCCGCCACTGGCACTATCCAAATACCCAGGAATAGCTTCAAATACTCGGGCAAAAAAAAGGTCTTTTTTGTACCCCTGTGTAATTTAGCATACAGAAATAAACATCATCAACCAATAGACACGCGTTTGATTCTTAGTCATACAGTATATTAAATATTATTATTGGTTTATATGTGCGTTTTCAACTCAAATAATTTAGTATACTATATTATTATTATTTATGGGAAAAAATTTTTTTGGAATAATACAATATCAAGCGATAAAATGTTTTTTGTTTCTTGGTAGATTGTTTGAATAAAGATAACTCACCATCATGAGATGACGACCGTCCAAATGAAATTCATTCAAGTAGAAGGAGGGAGTCCTGTAACAAAAAGACACAATTGATATCAAAAAGGAAAAAGAGGACAACCCTGCTTTTATTTACATATGAAATAAATAATCATTCATTTTAATAAATTAATGATTTTATCTTCATTTTAATAAATGGATTCGTTGGGCGTTGTTCATATCTCTTGATTTAAAGAGATAACATAAAATAGAGCATTTCTGTATCCCATTGTTTGAGATAATGTTAACTTAAAAATTTTTCATTGAAAATACATATTACATTCATTGTGTTAATTTTAACATCTAGCTCCAGTCTCTTGGAAAAAAGGTTCACAACAATCGGTCGACTATTTAAAAAGTTTGGTGGATTTTCTTTTAAAGTACCAGTTCTTTAAAGAATAAAAAGAAAAAACTATTTCAAGAAATTATTTCTGAATAGAAAAACTAAGTATTTCTGAATAGTCAATAAGCAAAATTGAAAAATATACCAAATGAAAAGCAAAATTTTCTGATTCTTGTCATTTTTATTTATTACTTTCTTTCATCTAAATTTGTTAATATATAGAGAGAGCATTCATGTCAAAAATTTAATACTGAGGTTTTAATGTGAATACATGTTTTGAGGTCACTGAATCCAAAAAAGTGGGGGCCACCTTTATTAGATCAAAAAATGGAAGCATATCTAACAAATTTCAAATAATTGACTATCCATTTATTTAAATAAAATGGTCAATCAGTTTAATAATATATAGAGATATAATCTTGGATTAACTACTCCAGTACTTTTATTATGATGTTTCTAAAAATCCACTAAACATGTATGGTTCTAGAACTATTTAAGCACAAATTGTTTTTTATTTGTCTACTCTCTAATAAATAAAATCAACAAAAAAAGTATTATTCAATTTGTTTATAATTTTTTTTTTTTTTTTTTTAGGAGACCGGGATGGTGGAGCCGGAGAAGTCACTTGGAGAAGACTTTACTCCTATTCACTTTACTAGCAGCACTTGTGATCGCTGGACTAAGCATCGCACTAATCGGATTGATGAGCAATTCCCTTTATGATGGTGAGTGAAATATTTTGAATGTAAAGGGTGGATTAACAAACCAACCAACACTGGGCAGGAAAAAAAATAGAGAAAGTCCCCCATCTCGAATAGGGAGAACAAAAAAAAAAAAAATCGAGAAAGCTTTTGATCTTGATTAACGGTCAACTTCAAGGATATCAAATCAAAGGAAAACGAAAAAAAAAATATATATAACTTTGAACATTTGAAATCGGAAAAAAAACTTGAAACTAGTAACAAAAAGGGAGACGTGGGGTGGGGGAGGGGAGAGGGGGTAGAAAAATTCGATTAAAAAGTTAAGAAATCAATTCAATCACGTTGTTTTCCTAAACTTAAAAAAACAAAATCTAAATGTCATAATCAAAGAATTTTATCTTAATAAAATAAACAATTTTTTGTTGTTGTTGTTGTTGCTGTATTTGTTTCTTTTATGATTTTTAATTTGAATATTGTTGTTTTTGAAATAAGGTAAATAAAGAATACGCAGCATTTATACAATATAAGACGTATTAATTATTTTTTATACTGAAGGGTATTAAAATGTTAATATTCAAATGATTATTTTTTAATTAATTCAATGTGTTATGGCTGTGGAGATTTAATCAGGAAACCGAAGGAACTTTTCAGCCAGGAGATTATATAAAAAAATCTTTTATTTAATCTCCTGGCTGCAAAGTTCCTTCGGTTTCCTGATTATTTTTTAATTATAATAAAATTATTATTTTTTTTAAATTCTCCCTGGCAGCTACTGAGGCTATTTAAGAGTTTAACATTTATATATAAATATTTACTTTATATATAAATATTTAATAAATACCGATGTCTATCGGGGCGAGTTCCACATGGTTGTTCCCAGGACCCACCCTGTGAGGGATCGTGGTTGAAATTTTTTTTATTATTATTTAAGGTCTTTTCCCTCTGAGTCATAGGTCAAGAGCCCGTGGTTAAAAATTAGACAGGTCAACAAAAAATTTTTTTTGGGTTTCTGTTATAATGACTGAATTCTGATTCTAGACAGCGAAAAGCACTTAAATTTCCATTTTTTTGCTTTTAAAGTTTGCTTTTGTTTAATACGAAACAGCTCATACAAACATAAAAGAAATACAAAAAAAATTTATTTTTAAACTTGATTTGTTATTTTACATTTATATGCTATTGTTTATCACAAATCTTAAATTAAAAATCTGGTGTGACTGGCGCACAGCACACAACTTTCTCTTACCTTCGGTAATCGAAAGTTGTGTTCTGTGCTTGTCACCCCAGATTTTTGTGTCGACATGTATTTAGTTCCCGACAGTATGGAACATGAATTCAGATGTAAAATTTATAAGTATGGGAAAATATTTATATTTTGTTACCATGGCAACCATTTCTCCTATCTTCCCTATGAAATACAAGAGTAAAGTGGTCTTCAGAAGATTTCAATCGCAAAATGAGAATATACATTTGAAAGAGCATCTAAAAAATAATTGATTTTTGAATTTTAAAAAAAATCGTTGGAGCAAATTTTGAGAAAATCGAAAAAAACTGAAAAAGTACATCAGTAAAGTACTAGTACTCTTTGGCCGATTTCGATTAAAAGCTTATTTTTCCGGTCCCGGGGGTGTTTAACTTAATTATAAAATTTCAACCTCCTAGCTCAATTCCTTCATGCTTAAAATTGAACACACACACACCCACCCACCCACCCACCCACCCACCCACACACACACACACACACACACACACACACACACACACACACACACACACACCGACAGACCATGTCGCGGAAACCAGTTTTTTGGATTCAGGGGACCTCAAAACGTGAAGATCCATCAAAATCTCGACATCGAATTTTTGACATGAATCCAATACTTTCTCTCTATATATATATTACATATATACATAGGTAAGAGAAAGTAAAAAGACTGATGTTTAGCAAAAACTATGCTAAAATAAAATTATTAAAAAAATATATATAAAAAAGTAAAATCAGTAATTTTTCTTAAAAATTCGAAAAATTACTTTAGTTTTTACAAAAGCAAACTTTGATCAAAAAAATTATTTTTTCCTTTATTTTTAGCGTAGGGGAAACGAAAATTTTATATGCAGAAGCCAGACCTAAAAATCGTGTTGACCGGTGTTATTAATAAAAAGATTTGTTGAAACATTTGGCTTTGAACAGACATAGAAAGAGAAAGAGAAAGAAAGAGAAAAGCTAAAAAGCTCTTTTTAGGTCAAGTTTATGTTGACAAGATTAAAGTGCTTTTCGATAGTTTTTTTTCCATTTTTAGTCAAAGATAAAAATCAATTCTCATTTTTAACAGCCATCATTATAAGTTAGTAATAGAAGGAGGATCATAGTCAGTGGGACGAGATATTTGTATCTAAACGTTCGTCAGTGAAATCTCAAAAAAAAAAAAATATATATATATATATATATATATATATATATATTATATATATATATATATATATATATATATATATATATATTGATATATATATACAGAGGTGTTCAAATTTTAAACGCTAGAAGAAATTATAAAAAAATATTTTCTATTCTGTAAAATTTATTAATTTTTGGCCTAAGATTAGGTAGAGCATTAGCTTCTAATGCCAAAGGTAGAATTGGATCCCAATCAATTGAAATAATTAGTGATGGGGTCTCAAATGGCCTCAGATGCCGAAAAAGGCAAACAAATTTAAAAAAAATGTATTAATTTGAAATGGGAGGGGAGGCGGGCGGGGGGTGGGGGGTCGTCCACACCCCTCTTACCAAAAAATATTTTTGACGAAAAGAGGTTTTGTAATTAAGTCAATGTTGACTTTGCAGATTAATTTGTAAAAACTTTTTATAAAATAAACAATTTTTGACATGGCTCATAAATAATGTTGATTTATAAAATTTCATAAGTGTCAAATTCATCAATATCTAACTAAAATAAATGGCGATCTTTCATTTTTCTCGGTTAGTTATCATCAGAATTCATTTCATTTATTCAGATTCATTTCTTTTGTAACTCCGAGGATGGCTTTGACCAAAGCCGAAACGTCAGCTGTTAAAATATATTCTAGCTGCGATTTCTTCTAACTTTCATAATAATAATCCTGCAAATCATTTATTTTTTAGGATAGTCAAAATTTTAAAATTTGATATTTTTTCCATAACTCTTTATTTTACGTATAGGTATCAAAATTACTCAATTTATGACATAATTTGTTAGTTAATTTTTGGATTGGCATTTTGTAATGATGTGAATAATAAATCACTTGCAAGCTGAGCCTCCCACCTACACTTAATATACAGGCACCCGTATGTTGCACTCACTCAACTTGCAAAATTATGATTATCCATCCATCCAATGATCTATTTATATAGACTAGTGTCCTTATCAAAATAATTAGCATATATTCCATATCTACATTAATTTTCTTTTAATTAGTTTGTCTAGCCCCTCTTATCTTTATAAAGCTTCTTACGAGAAGGAAACAACTTTTCTTTTCACCTACTTTTAGATAAATTGTAAATCATTGAGCTATATTTTATTATTTTCACTTAAAAATATAAAGGCATATTACTTATACTGTATAATGAATATATAGAAGTATAATTGATTGTATCTTTTTTTTAGAAGCACTGCCAACAGTAACAGCTGCTCTCGAGGGTAACAATTCAGTGACGACCAACGATATTCCGAGAAATGAAAAGAAAGAAGATATCTGTCTCACTGAAGGATGTATTCATACAGGTTAGTCAGACAATCAGTGTCATTTTATTAAATATACAGTAAAACCCCTCTTAACCGGACTGGTCGGGACTGAGACCTTGGCCGGACAACCGTTTGGCCGGTTAATTCGAGGTTTCGGTGAAAAATTGATTTTCATTCATTTTCATCATACGCTTTTGATTTCGTAACTCGAACATTTCGTTTAAGAGAACTCAACCCTTTGTAGTAGGGAAAAAAATAGACTGGGAAGCAAGCGAGTAAACAAACTCGAAAACCTTCCCTTCCCTCTTCACCATCTGAACAACATATTCCACAATCTTGCACCACACAGTTTAATTAAAATACAAAAAAAAGTAATTTATATTTCGGTTAGATCAGTAATCTGAGGCCCGAATGATCCGAGGCCGGATAAGAGGGGTTTTACTGTAATTGTTGTAGAGTAACCGAAAGGTATTAGTTTAAAAAATTTTAAAAATACCAATATTAAAGAAATAATGAAAATGATTATTTGGCAGATCGAATAAAGATCAAGGCAGGCTATAGGTTGTCTAAGAAACAGGGGTAAAAAGGGAATAACATAATCAGACGGCATCCTCTCTCAAGATCAGAGAAATTAAGTTATAATCTATGACAAGATGATTATAAAACAAAAAAAAAAAAATCAAACATGTAAAAAAAGATGAAACAAAATTTAAATTCCAAACCCGAACCAGTGCTAAGCAAATTAAGCAAAGATAAAGATTCTTAATTAAAAAAATATATGTTTTCTTTGAGTTCCAATCCGTAAAATAAATTAAATAAATGAAATGAATAGTGCAATTTATCTTATCTTTCTCACTAGTTATTCATTTAATTAAATTCTGCAGTAACAAAAAAAAGAAAATTCAGAGATAATATATTTATCTATTTATTTAAATAAATAGCTACCAATATTCACATATGGTTATTATTTTTGATTGGGGATGAAAATCCTAAATGAATTAATTGTAAACTGCACATGAATAATGAGGTCCAACTGCTAACTAGTTTTGTAATTAACTATGAGTCGATGACTGTTTGGGTTCTCTATAAAAAAGGGTCAAAATAAGGATTCCTATTTAATAAAAAATGAAAATTATTAAAATATGGGGAAAATCTTAACTTCAACAATATAATAGCTCTGAAAGTTACTAATTTTCGAAATTAAAATAATTTGCCTGTATTCCTTAGAAGAGTCCTCTTTGAAAATAAATAATTTAATTTCCATGCCCAGAGTGGTACAGCCCGACATTAGCGAATTATATATAGGCCTATAGATTGTAAATATTTGGTACGTTTGTTCGTTCATGGACGATTTATTTAAAAGGTTACCAACATTTTGACATGTGTCAATCTTAATTTATTATAAACAAGTAAACGAAAAAAAAATGAAATAAAGCGAATCTAGCCTTAAATGAAATAAATTTAAGATATTGCAATACATCCTTGGACGCAAAAATTTATAGGAAATAATAAAAGGAACTCAAGCAGAGAAGGGAATAAAAATAAGTATTTTTTTTTTTTTTTGTGACCTATGGGTGTCAACAGAACAGTATTATCAGTCCAAGTTATCAATTTATTTAGAAAATTTAAGAATCATTTAGGCATTTAATAATTTGATACCCAAAAATTTCTTCGAGCCAAATTCCTCCTTTCAAAAGAAAATTTTAAAACAAATTTCAAAAGTTGCGAACAGTAACAGGAGGTGGGAGCCAGGAAGAAGTGACTCTACAACAATGAAACTCCTAATCTTATTCTTATTTCAACATTAAATTTATATGTCACACACAGAATTCCAATTTGATTTTCGAAGATTTTTTGGTTAGAAAAAATTGTGACCAGAAAAGAAGACAAGGGGCAAAGAGCATAGGAATGAGAAAGTAATAAAAACTGTTGTGACTGGTCGCACAGCACACAACTTTCTCTTACATTTGGTAATCGAAAGTTGTAATAAAATTTATAGACATCGGAATTTATTTTTATTTTGTTACTATGGCAACCTTTTCTCCAAACTTTGCAATGAAGAACAAGAGTAGTGCTTAAAAATATTTTAATGGCAAAATGAGAATATACATTTTAAAGAGCATCTAAAAAAAAAAAATTGATTTTTGAATTAAAATCGTTGGAGCGAATTTTGAGAAAATCGAAAAAAACTGAAAAAATCCATCAGTAAAGTACTAGTACTTTTTGGCCGATTTTATTTAAAAGCTTCGTGTCACGTCCCAGAAGGGTACCTAACTTAAATATAAAATTTCAACCTGCATCCCTACAGTCACTAGATCATAGAAGAAGAGTATCTTCACTATCTCTCTTCTACAGGTATTACCATGGCCAATGCTCTGCCGAATTAAAATCAATTATCCCACCCAATGCAACATATTCACGGAACACAAGAGAGGCATCTTCCCAGCATCCCTATGCTGTTCAGATCACGACTAACAGAACAAAACAATTTCATTCTTCCTTTGTCCCCATGACCTCCCGTGATTGGAACAAGCTCCCTGCGTCTATCTTCCCCAAAACCTACAATCTTCAGACTTTCAAGTCTAACCTCAACAGGCATCTTCTCAGTTCCCGCAGTTGAGTTTCCCCTTTATGCTTCTCCTTTTGTTTTTATTTTCTTCCTGGCTGCATGTGACTATTGGTCATTATAGGTCTTCGGACCTTATGCACCCATTCCAAAAAAAAAAAAAAAAAAAAAAAAAAAAAAAAAAAAAAAAAACCTCATAGCTCTTTTCGTTCTTGAGACACAGACACACTGACAGACACTCACACAGACAGACCATGTTGAGGAAACCACTTTTTTTGATTCAGGGGACCTCAAAAGGAGTCCATCTGACATCAAATTTTTGACATGAATCCAATACTTTCTCTATATATAGACCTAATATATATATATATTACATATATACATAGGTAAGAGAAAGTAAAAAATAGTAGTCGGGGGGACTTTTTTTCTGTTATCATAACAAAAGATAAAAAAAAATATATATAATTTTAATTATTGGATGTTTTAGCTTCGTTCATTCTGAAATCGCTCGACCAGAAGATTGATCCGTGTGAAGATTTCTACTCCTACGCATGTGGAGGTTACATCGCCAACTCTCACATCCCTGATGATAAATCTTCAACGACTAGGTGAGTTTAATTACAGCCCACACTCCTCCTCCTTACTAACAAACAGCATAGGGATTAAAAAAACTATAATAATTTTTTTTTTGTTGGCAATGAAGCATTACAAAATTTTTTATTTTAAAATAATTAATACAAATTCTTCAATCACTTTCTCTTACTCTCTCTTATATTCAATAACAATAGATATTTTTAGAGAAGGGAAAATATTTATCAGACATCTCAATAATAAGAGAGAAGTAATGATACCAATTTTTATTTTTATTGACAAATTAGTATATTTCTGACACAATAATATATCCGTCTGTCGGTAATTAGTCTCTAGAGCAAATTTGATTGAATGGATTTTTATAAAATTTCTAATTTAAGGCTTGAGTAAATAAACGGGGATTCCGGTACAAATTTAAAAGAATAATTCACAATTGGGACATGGGCTCGTTTGAGAGAGACAGTCTATAAATTCAGAAAGATAATAATATAATCAAGTAAGACCGTCATCATTCCTTTAAAATAAAAAGTTCAAATAAAATTAGAAAAAATTGAGAATCTTTCTAGCATTGATGTCGATGTTTTAATAAATTCTTAAGTATAAATATTAAAATTACTCTGTTTGTAGGTTTAATGATCTCAGCGATCAGCTAACGAAACAATTAAGAGTCGTATTAGAAGAGAAGGAGGAACCGAACCAACCACACCATGTGAAATTAGCCAAGCAATTATATAAAGCCTGCATGAATACCTGTAAGTTCTAATTTAATTCCTATTTGGTGTTTTATAGACAGACATCCTTAAAATATGAACTTAAATTAAAAGCCATAGAAAAAAAAACTTTCAGAAGATACAGAAAATTTTAACAATGATTATAAATAATAATTAAGAGTCGTATTAGAAGAGAAGGAGGAACCGAACCAACCACAGCGGAGTCTAAACGTACTTTAAAAAAAAAAACTAAAATATTATAAGGAATTTTTCAATGAGATTTTTTTTAAATTAATTATATTCATAAGGGATTATTGGGACAGAAAGTTATAATTTTTTTAATGACTTATTAAAAAATTAAGGAAATTAATTTTTTTTTTGTTATCATGCAAATACAGCAAAAATCTGTCCCAATAATCTTTAATTTTTTTTTAAATTTAAAAATGAATTTATTGTTGTTATTATTAATCACATATTAATTAAGAAAATTTTAAAATAGGATTGGTAGATATGTTTAAAAATTATGTGTCAAAGAGTTCAGCACTCTTGCAAAAGATGGCAGGCTAGTCTAACAGCAGGTATACAGTACTATTAGCCTATATCTGGCCTATATTTATATATTTATATGCTTTTATAAATGATACATAATATATAATAACATTTATAAAGAATTCATTGTTAAAAAATCAATGAAAATCAATCAAATGCATTGTTTTCCCGCTTGGTGTAGTTGGAAGCGCGCCTGCCATGTAAACACAGAGTCGAGAGATCGGATCCCAGCTATTATTTGGATATCAAATGACTTAAATAAGAATGCCTGGACCCCCAATAGATATATTTTACAAATAATTTGTAATAAGTAAATAACTTTAAAGTCTTAAATGGCATAAGTTGCCGAAAAGACTGTGTGTATGTGTGTGTGAATGCGATAGGCCTACTTAAAATATAAGATTGGAAAAGCTGCTTAGAATAATTTTTATAGTTCTCAAGGCAAATTCTCCAAAAGGACAGAAGCAGGGTGGGACGTTGTGTTTTCAATTATTATAAAAAAAACTATAAATTAATTCTTGCCCTTCACAAATAAATACTAAGATCATTTGATCTATTGGGCAACGCCAAAATATAGAGGTAAGTCATTTGGCCTTTACATTTCCCTATTAAATAGGCTTTCTTATATCTTGCTGTGAATTTTTTTGCATAACTACAAGGCGTTCTTGATTAGTGACGCTTAGAGAGAGAGAATAGAGTTAACTTTTAACAGCTAAGCGCTCTCCGGCAGCCAATTTGTTCCTAAATTAATATCAATAATCATTGAATTTTTGTTTTTGGTATGTTTCAGCGTTAATCGAGAAGCGCGGACTGACACCTCTTCTGGATATGCTTAAGAAATTAGGAGGCTGGCCTGTGCTCGAGGGGGACAAATGGGACATGGGCTCTTTTGATTGGCGAGAGACAGTCTATAAATTCAGAAAGAACGGACACAGCGTAGATTATATTATTGATTTCAGTGTCTCAACCGATACCAAGAATTCCAAGCAACGTATTATTAGTGTAAGTAATTAGGCTACATGAATAAAACATTTTCCTCAATGCATTTCTTTTTCCCTATGTCAAAATAAAGCAAGAAGGAAATTAACTACGAGATTTTATATTTAGGTTAGGTACAGTGAGGGACAATATTAAGTCCCACCCATGCGTTTTCTACTTGTAATTATTTCATTGTTTTTATAGAAGAAAATGAAAATCTTTATTGAAAATTATCTAGGTGTGAACCAAGAAAGTTTCCATTAAAAATTATGTAATATTTTTTTAAAAACAATGAAATAATCACAAGTAGAAAACGCATGGGTGGGACTGAATATTGTCACTCATTGTACCCTCTTGAAAATAAGCTTTTAATTAAAACCGGCCAAAAAGCACTAGTATTGATGCTGTACTTTTTCATATATTTTTTTTTCTCAAAATTCGCCCCAACGATTTTGATTAAATTTCATAAATCAATTATTTTTTCCGATGCTCTTTAAAATGTATTCTCATTTTGCCTTCAAAATTGTTTGGAACACCCTTTATTCTGGTGGCCTTTGAGGGCCAACGTCTGATTTAAACAGCCAAAATATCATCATAATGTTTCAACTATTACCAGTTTAAATTTAGTTTAATTATATGGCAATTTTCTTTTTCTTTTCAGTTAGACCAGGCCTCTCTCGGATTGAATCGTGAATATCTCATTAAAGGCTTGGATGATCCTTTTGTGAGTGGATATCGAAGTTATATGGTGGACATCGCCGTTCTTATGGGAGCCGACAGACACCGAGCCGAAAAGGAATTAGCGCAAGTTCTCGACTTCGAGATGAAATTAGCTAATGTAAAAATGCATTTAATAATATTATTCTAACCCTTTTAGTTTTAGAAACATAATTAAAGTAGGCCATTATTATTATTGTTCAGAGGAAATGACAAAATAGATAGATATACTGGAACAAGGTCATTGGTTTATTATCAAGAGTAAATTTAAGATGTATTTTGTAACCTCTCTTCTCTTTGACTGGTTCCTTTCTATTTATGCTGTTCTTAAAGCTAGTGTGTAATGAATTCATACATAAAACATAAAAATCTACCTCATGAAAATACTCTAATTGGTCCTCGTGTTTATTTGTTAGAGTTACAGTGACCAGTCAACTAAATTCCTTTGAAAAAAAAAATTTAATAAAAATTGTTTTGTTAAGTTTATAGCTAGAATCAAATATGTCTTCCTTTTTTAGATTTCATTGCCGGCTGAAGAACGACGAAATGGAACAAAACTTTATAATCCAATGACAGTGGATGAACTACAATCGAATTATTCTACAATTCCATGGATGACGTATTTGAATTCAATCTTGCCACCGGAATCAAAAGTTAATCACACAGAAGTGATCATCGTTACTGTGCCGGAATATCTACGTAAATTGGAGCCACTCCTCTCACAAACAGAAAAAAGGTAGGGGAAAATATTTACACATACTGCACTTCACATGCAAAGAAAATTCCAATTTACAAAAATTAAAAATTGTTAAAAATCAAATTCCAAATAATAAATTATTAAAAAAAAAAAAGAAAGACGCAAGCTAATGAAAAAAAATGTATTTTCTAAGCATATTATACCGGTATGTTGGCGGATCAAGTTATCTCCTAATTCGGCAGGAGGGGGGGGGGTTGAACTCGATCTCAAGATCTGAGACATTAGTGTGTCCTGGGTCGGATGGAAGCACACCGATATTCCGGATAAGCTGGAGGTTCCGGGTTCGTCTCCTGAAGAAATCTTTTGATCCGCCATCAAAAATATTATAATCTCAAATTAATAGCCTATAGAGACAAATGAATATAATTTCTTTGGTCGAATATAAATTTACAAGTGGAAAAGTCCGCCTATGGCTGGGTGCCCCCTGGATCCCTCTGTAGCCGAAAGGGGCAAAATTTATAAAAAATTTGATCATCATATTAATATACATACATGTTTTTTTTTAATTAGAACTAGACGCAAGCCCCGCCTTCGGCGGGGCTTCCGTCTAGCCAGGGGCTGCGCCCCTGGACCCCCCTTGCTCGCCTACTTATATACATACCGGTACATACATTTTCCCTTTTCATTTTTATATGTAGAGATTATTTTAGCGGTTAATTATTCATGAACTTAAGATTTTTTGTGAATCATATCCTTTCCGGGACTCTCCCGGTACACAGACAAAAAAATTTACGCCGATATTTTAGAATTCAAAATGTAAATAAATAAAAAAAATCGTAAACATGGCTAAATATTTATATTTTGTTACCATGGCGCTATCCCTAAGGCCTGATTGGTTGTTTCACACATCGGACACCCTCTTAGCCTTTTATATATAAGTATGATATTTTATACTAGAATAATAATAGTATGATCAAATAAACAAGAAACATAAATTTATAAAAACTGGTGTGCCGGCGGGCCTGGCAAGAAGAAAGAACAACAGCCACCAAGATCAATGTTGTTAAGCAACGCCAAGTAGTACTGAAAATCGGAATAGGTGGCCCCCGAAGGCCCCAAGACCATTGAACGCCTGCCGGAAGCCATCGATACTGTAGAATATAAATAATAAATAAATTTATAAGAGTCAAATGGCCTCTGGGAGCCGAAATGACTTTAAAAAAAAATCTGGTGTGACTGGTCGCACAGCACACAACTTTTTCTTACCTTAGGTAATCGAAAGTTGTGAACTGTGCTTGTCACACCAGATTTTTTGTGTCGACATATATTTAGTTCCCACCGATATATTAAAATTCAAGATGTGAAATTTATAAGTATGGGAAAATTATTATATTTTGTTACCATGGCAACCATTTCTCCTATCATTCCTATGAAGTACAAGAGTAAAGTGTGCTTCAAACAATTTTGAGGGCAAAATGAGAATATACATTTCAAAGATCTAAAAAATAATTGATTTTTGGATTTTAATCAAAATTGTTAGTACGAATTTTGAGAAAATAAAAAAAAAGAAAGCGAAAGCTCGGGATTGGTGACTCCGGGCAATCAGCGTGTGGAACGACCTCCGGTAGCCATCGGTATAATGTAATTTAAAAATATATTTAATAAAGTCATACCCTAAATAAAAATTTAAACAAAAATATCTACTTTCTTCCACCGGGAGCGAGAGATGAAACCATAATATAATAATAGTAGATAATAGAAAAAATTCGAACTAAACAGAAAAATAATTTGTGTTATTTTGAACAAGACTCGCCTATTCATTTGCGACATCAATTAACCCACCGCTTCCGATTTGCCCTACGGAAAAAGTCAATCATCTGACCTGATTTTTTTTTTTTTTTTTTTTTGATTGATTGCAGAGTTTTGGCCAACTACCTGTTGTGGCGGGCAGCAGCCGTGACGGTGCCCTACCTAACCGAGGACGTGCGGAAACGACAATTGCAATTTGGAACTGTTCTTAGTGGAAAAACTGAACGAGAACCTCGTTGGCATGTATGTTCAATAATAATATATAAATATTACCAAGAATTAACAGAAACAACATTTTATGTTTAGGCCTACATATTAATATTAAGCTATAGGCCTACAATTCATTTAATCACTATAACAATTTAAAAAGTTAAAATAATTTAAATCTAATTTACGGAAAGTTGTTTTTAAGTGATTACGGTGACTTTTTTCCCCTTGCTTAAAAACTTATTTTTTTCCAAGTTTGGAAATAAAATTACCAAAAAGGAAAATAAGTAAGGAGTTTATATGATTGAGTATGTGATTTCTCTTCTTATAAACTCCCCAGAGAAAGAAATTGAATATATAATTCTTGATGAGCCGCAGTGACACCGTCCAATATCCAGATGTTCAGTAGGTGAAATTTAAAATTCTTTAAATAATTTTTAATATTTTATTAAAAGTTTTGGCTGACTGTTATTTGCAAATTTACACAGTTTCGATCCCGGAGTAATCATCGTCAGAGCCTAAAAATACATGAATATATTACATCCCAGATAGCACAGTACGTCTTATGTACGTACATCCTCTCTTTTATATCTTATGTTCAACAATCCTTCTATATGATCAGAGAAGGATTGTTGAATATAAGATACAAAAGAGAGGATGTAATATATTCATGTATTTTTAGGCTCTGACGATGATTACTCCGGGATCGAAACTGTGTAAATTTGCAAATAACAGACAGCCAAAACTTTTAATAAAATATTAAAAATTATTTAAAGAATTTTTAATTTCACCTACTGAACATCTGGATATTGGACGGTGTCACTGCGGCTCATCAAGAATTAAATATTGAAGTTCTCCGTCTCAAAATCCCAAAAAATATTGAAGATATTGAATTTGAAATAGACGAATTTTTGCTTTGGATTTGCATAAAGACGTTTTTTTGCTAGTCGTCTCCAAAATCAAAAAAAAATTTGTAAAATATCACAAACAAATGTAATTTTATTGGAATAAAATATTAGAATTTTAAATCAAAAAAATTCTAAAGAACAATGACTAACAGTTCCATAAAAATTCCTAGCTGGTAGGCCTGGCAACGGAGAAGCACAACAGTCAACACAAACGTTGCAGTTAAGCAATGCCAAGGGGAGCGAAAGCTCGGGATTGGTGACCCTGAGCAATCCGCGTGTGGAACGTCTAACGGGGCAGTCAGTCATACCCCTAAATGGCCTCAGTAGCCGAAAAGGGTTTTAAAAAAATCATAAACATAGTGGTCATTCATACAAATTAAAATATAATTACAAATAAAAACACTCAGTTGTTTGTTTCAAGTGTTATTTAAAATCAGTATATAATTTCAAATCAATAACCGAGTGTTTTTATTTGTATATTTAAATTTTCAAGGGCCGTGGGTCGGATCCCAAAGAGTTTGATGAATATTTATTAAACTTGAGTTGAATGGCTGTAGATATTTAATTAGAAGAAAGGGACGGGAGTCTTCCCAGGAACAGCAGGCAGGTGAAATAAAATATATTGTTGCCAACGTTTCGATCAGGGCAAGCAAAATTGTCAGAGATGCACTCGAAAAGTCAGCAACAAATATAAAGGTTTCTTAGTTCACCTGCTGCTGTCCCGTCCCTTTCTTCTAATTAAGTATAAAAAAATGTGTCTGGACCCCACATATATTGTCATTAATATTATAAGTATCATTAAAGTCTATATGGCCTAAGATGCCGAAAAGACAAAATGTTTCAAAGAGAGTTAGTCAATGGTCGATATTTTAAATATTACCTAGTCGCAATTCTACCCTATGGCATTAATTTTTTTCTTTTTTAATTACCAATATGAAAATTTGTCAAAAAAAATTGCAGAGTCACAGGAAAACATTAAAAACGGTAATAACTATAATTGAATTTAATAATAATAATAATAATATGATTTTTTTCCTATTTTAATAGATAAATCTACGATTGTTAAATTCTATGTTGGCCACACCTCAATTTGTTAATTAACTCTCAGCTTAATGTGCAAAAGGAAATGACTTTTTTTGTTGTTTTAATTTAATTATCATTTCCTCGATAAAAAAAAAGCTTTTAAACAAAACAAGCTTTTTAGCTTATCAAAAAACAATCTACAAAAGAGAGAAGATGAGTGACAAAATAATAATAATAATAATAATAATAAACAACGATTGAATAAAATGATAAATAAAAGGTGCTATTTCATATTTATTTTATAGCTGCTACCGTAAATATGATGATCGATAAGGGGGGAGAGGGTGAGGAGGACCTACTCTACAGGGTGGTCCCGAACTCATGGTACAAACTTTAATGGTAGGTACAGGACATCGTAACAATGATTTATTGTATAGGAATGTATAGTCGCAAGTGACTAGGTGAGGCGTAAACAGGGGAAATAAAAGGAAAGAGAAATGGAGTGATCGGTTGGTATCATTGCCGGTAGAGGGCAGTAGATGTCTAGCCGCCGTTGAACATGATGCATCGCAGTAGGGAAAGCGTCATTCACAATTGTGCTGCCGTAGACGATGGGTGACTTTACGTATGCAGAAAAAGCAGACATGCATTACATGTACGGCCGTGCAAAGGGTAACGGCAGAGCTGCGTTACGAATGTATCGTATGTATGTATGAAAAATTCTATGATCCGGCATTCGTCGATCAGGATACTCCGCGCGATACATTCGTAACGCAGCTGCCGTTACCCTTTGCACGGCCGTACATGTAATGCATGTCTGCTTTTTCTGCATACGTAAAGTCACCCATCGTCTACGGCAGCACAATTGTGAATGACGCTTTCCCTACTGCGATGCATCATGTTCAACGGCGGCTAGACATCTACTGCCCTCTACCGGCAATGATACCAACCGATCACTCCATTTCTCTTTCCTTTTATTTCCCCTGTTTACGCCTCACCTAGTCACTTGCGACTATACATTCCTATACAATAAATCATTGTTACGATGTCCTGTACCTACCATTAAAGTTTGTACCATGAGTTCGGGACCACCCTGTAGATCTCACAAAATTACAAGTCTCAATATTTTTGAAAAGATCTTTATGAGAAAAAATTTTAAAAAATTCCATCACTAAGAAAACTTATTCTTTAATTTAACAATTTTAAATAAAATTTAAAAAAATGTAGACTAGCCTATATCCCGATTTTGTTTTAAAAATTGATGCATATATCGTAAAGTCGGCTCTACAAGTGTCTGATGATGTGCTCGAGAGTAGAGCCTTAAGTTTAGTCATCCAAAACAATATATTTAAAATAAATCTTCTTTTTTAATGCAACTGAAGGGTAAAAGTTACTTTTACGTAGAAGACAGCACGTAAGGCTGAACGCATACCAATCGAGCAAAACGTTTTCAAACAAAATGTCTTGTCCAAGAGCAAAAACGTTTTGCTCGATGCCATAGCACACCGATCGAGCAAAATGCTCAATGTCAAAATATTTTGTTCACTGATGTCGAATCATGTTCAATTGTGTTTTGTCTCTTCAGTGTGCGTTGACCCATAGAAAAGCATTGAAAAAACAGTTTTAGGCAAAAACGTTTTGTTTGAAAACGTTTTTGCTCGTTCGGTGTGCGTTCAGCCTAAGCATTTTGGTTGCCTAAGTTCCACTTTCCAGCGCATCAGGTATTTGCGGAAAACGAAATTATGCAGTCTTATAGAGGACGTTTTGGAGAGTCTAGGAAAAATACTCAGGTCTCCAAATTCTCAAAAGGGAAGGCGCAAAAATTTCCAGATACTCCAGAATTTGCCCATTGGAAAGCATTGAGTTTTGACTTGCCTTATGAATAATTAAATCCATTAATTAAAATAACTAAATAATAAAATCTTTCAAATTAAAAATAATAAAAATGTTATATAATTATTTTTTTTCCTTAGCGAGATCGGGGATGGGGCTTGGATTGGATCAAGACAGACAGACAGGCGGACACTCCGCCATTATATACAGTATATATTAATAGATCCTTTTTTGAATAGAGAGTGATATTTTTAATAAGCCAGATATGTATTTTTATTATTAATTGCCCGAAACGAGTTGACTGAAAAATTGCGGGACTTGATTAAGAAAAGGTCCACAGCAGGCTGCAGAGGGGTACAGGGGGGCGGAGTGGCTAGTTATATTTAAATGCACTGGTGGATAATTAATCATTTTTTATTCAATTCATCAATCGTTTCATAATCGTGATAAAATCAAAATTTGATTTTTTTTTTTTAGGAATGCGTTGATATTGTTGCTAGCGGAGTAAGCCTTTCAGTTGGCTCTCTCTATGTCACACGGTATTTCGACAATGCTGCTAAGCAATCTGCCCTGGAGATCGTTTCAGACATTCGTGCTCAAATGGTGCAAACCCTCAACGAATTGGATTGGATGGATGAAATCACTCGGTAAGAAAATTATATGTTAACTTTTTGAAAATTTAAGAAAAACACTCACAATTGGGGCATGAAATAAAAAGATGCTTTAGAAAAAAATTAATTAGATGGAAGATGAGGGGGGATATTATATATTTTTATTTTTAATTGATTTTATTTGTCTGGTATTAACACAAATGAAATAAAAGAATAAGTAAAGTAAATAATAAAAGGAGTAGTACGCAAATAGGTAACTTCATCTTTTCGTTATTTACTTTCTTACTCATTTTAACAATATTGATATTAAACACGCGTAGGTAATGGAATTACTGACACAAAAAGAGTATACGTAAAAGACAAAATTTATCTATACGAAATCTCCTAAATGTTAATTATTTATTTAAATTTTATACCGTTATCTAAGTTAGTTGGTTAATGTAAACCAATTAGCACTTAAAAATATGAACATGCAGAAATTATCGTCCCATCATAAGAATGTTTAACGACGTCAGATTTTGGATTTCCTAAACAAACTAAACAATTTGGAAGAAAAGACGCTAAATTTTCAGTTGATTTTTAATAAATTATTAAGGTACCTTATATCCAAATATTTCGGAGACCTAATTTCACGCCTTCAGTGGATTTCACCCATAAATATGGAAATAATCACCTTATATTTAATTAAATTTTGCTGAAAATTTAACGTCTTTTTTTCCAAGTAAACCAACTTCAGCAACACCACTTCAAGAGAAACTAACTATTTTTCTGACCGGAATGAGGGAGACGAAACGAGTAGAAGAAAGGTAGCAAGTTCATTCTGTCCCTCAGCGTAGGATTAATCAATCGACAATCCATCCCCTCTTCCCTCCAAATGGATATGTAAAAATTCGGTGGGATTAACCGCACAACACATAAGGATCGATTATCGAAAATTGTGTGATGTGTTTTATAACAGATTTTTTTGTGTCGAGCTATATTTAGTTTCCCATTGTAAATTAAAACTAAAGATGTAAATTTTGGAGATATTTTGTTATCATGACAATCATTTCTCATATCTATCTTATTAAGAACAAGAGTAATGTGCGTTAAAATTAAATATACAAATTAAACACTAGGTTATTTGTTTCAAAGGTTTTATTAATTAAAAATTAACACTTAATACGTATTTCGACAATATCATGTCATCATCAGAAGTGATTACATTCTAATACATTACATTACATACAGTAATCACTTCTGATGATGACATGATATTGTCGAAATACGTATTAAGTGTTAATTTTTAATTAATAAAACCTTTGAAACAAATAACCTAGTGTTTAATATGTATATTTAATTTTAATTTACAAAATGTTTCAACGAGAACCAACGGTCGAAAGTTTAAATCTTAGTAATGTGCGCTTCAAACAATTTTTAGGGCTAAATGAATATATTAATATATTTTAAAGGAGCATCTAAAATATAATTAATTTTTGAATTTTAATCAAAAATTATTGAGTGAATTTTGAGAAAATTGAAAAAATACGGGAAAATCAGTAGTGTTTGTGCTGATTTTATTCAAAAGCTTAGTTTTGAGTGTTAAATATCAAATTTCAACAGTGAACAGTAGCGTATCCAGGTGGGACGAAGAGGGGCGCTCGCCCGCCCCCCTTGCCCCAGGCGCATCAAGCTTTTGGCGCCTCTCGCGCATCCGCTTTTTCCCAAAATCTAAGGCTTTTTTTTGAAAATTCATAATAAATTCATTTGATATCACAAATCCGGAGAAAAATTACAAAAAAAAAGCCTGAACAAGATTCGAATACTAAAAAAAAAAAAAAGGTCGAACGAAAAACGGCGCCCCAGTTGAGCTTCGCCTCCTCCACCCTCAAAGGCTAGTTACGCAGCTCACAGTGAACTACTTTTATTACACGCACAGACAAACAGTGACATACTTTTTTTGAATCAGGAACCCTTAAAACGTGGATTTCCATCAAAATCTTGACAATAAATTTTGGACAATAGTGTCTGTCTAAATATATTACATATATCGAAAATAAAAAGTAAAAAGAGGGCTACTTTTGTACACTAAGACGACCGCTAGAAATATAAATGAGAAAAAAAAAATAGTAACAGTAAAATGGGCGAAAATCTACTCGATGAGCTTGTCAAGGGAAAGATGGAATATTCAAATTATTGAGGACAATACACCCTTCACCGTACTTATCTCAAAATTTTTAATCCCTACTAATTAGAAATTTCTAACACTAAATTAGAGCTTAGCCAGGTGCAACAACACTGAGAAAGAAAGTGATCAAATATGTTTTATTTTTATTTTTCAGAAAAAAAGGCATTGAAAAAGCAAAATCAATGGCTGTCCACATAGGATATCCAGATGAATTAGTCGATTCGGATAAATTATCTAATTTCTATAAAGATGTAAGTAGTGCATGAAAAAAGATTTCCTCTTTGTTTTTTTTTAATACTATAATTAAAAATTCTTTTGAAATTGTAGCTTCATATTGATCCAGAAAATTATATGGAAAGTGTATTAAATTTAACGAAATTTGGCACTAACTTCTCATTCCGAAGATTGAGACAGCCAGTAAATAAGACTGAATGGATTACTCATGGAAGACCAGCGATCGTCAACGCTTTCTACAGTTCGATAGAAAATAGCATCCGTAAGTTAACTTTCTCATTATAAATTTATATTACATATATAGGTAAGAGAAAGTGATAATGATAATATGGAAAGTAGACAGGGGGGAGATGGGTGGTCAAACCGCTCCCACCTCCCCACCACCGAAATCTTAAAAAAATTATAAACAAAGAGAAATAAATTTTAAAAAAATATAATAAATATCTCACCCGCCCAAAAAGATCAATTTGCTTCTCTAATCTGATTCGCTTTCATGGAAACTTTCAATAATGGCAGGATAAAAATAGAGACAAATGTCAATTGTAATAGCCTTAAAAGCTAAGGAATGTGGGTTGAATATTTATTTAAAAGATTTTCGTACTATGAGAAGACAACTTAAAATCTATTTAATCCTGCCAATTGGTGAAATTTTTTGCACTCACCCAGGTCTGTATTTGTAACAAAAGGAATGGTTGGAAGCCTTCTCAATTCATAAACATGTAATGCATCCGAGATTTTCTAGACCATCTTCTCGCTAAGGCCTGCAGCACTGAGGCGAAACCTGTGTGATGTGAACAGAAAAAAAAATATAAAAGTATATTTTTATATAAAATTTAAACTGCATTTAATTAATCAATGAGCTAAGCGAAGTTAAATGTTGAACCAGGTTTATACCTTCGTCATTTGCCAAATTTGTAACAAAGAAGTTAAAATTGGCAGATGCCATTGTCGGGGAAAAGGGGCGCTTGCCCTCCCTAGCCCCCCTGTAACGCCGTCACTAACTCTTTCAGTAATATATCAATAGCCAAAATATTTTAGAAAAATTTCATCACTCGAGACAAAAAGTGAGTCTCTGACCCCAAGCAGAAAAGGCGAGACCTCTACCTCTCACCCTTCCACCCAGTTTTGGTGTTTAAATATGAAATTTGATAAAAATCTATTAAAGTATTTTTTTTTCTCTTTTGGGCTATTTTGTACTCGAGAGAGATAGCTAGGTCATTTGAAGGTCAAATGCTTAGGCAGGGATTGATTGAGAAATGCATTTAAACAAAATGCAAATTATTTTTATTAAAAAACAATAATTTTTTTAATTTTTAAAACTAAATTTCATAATTATTAGCAAAAAAATTTTCAGAAACGATCTATCAAAAAAAGATAAAAATGATTTTCATGAGAGGGGAAAAATTTTCTCGCCGAAGGCGTGCAAAAGAGAGAAAGATTTTAAAGTTGTAAGGCGCAAGGGCGAGTACAAGGGGGGGGGGGGGGTAATCATCCCCCCCCCCCCGAGATTTGAGAAAAATATTTTTTTCGGGAAAAAAATTGTATTTTTAATATAAAATTTTAAAAACTAATACTTAAAAATATGATTTGTATATACCAGTATATTCTGGTAAACAACTACAGAATGCACCTTTAAATTGCCGATAATAAGAAAAAATTGTGTGCTCACACCAGATTACCCCCCCCCCCTCCCCGAGAAACTCCTCTCAATCCGCCACTGGTAAGGCGTCAATTACTGTTCTGGTCTCACTTGTCAGAGACAGAACCACCAAGCGGCGAGAGTTCGAACTAAATAAAAAGCTTGTGACAATCAAGTTCCAAGAATACCTTTTTTTTTTTTTTTTTTTTTTAAACATTCACACTTTTTTCTCATTCACACTCACACTCACACACACATTCACACTGTCTTTTCGGCAGCCCAGGCCATATAAGACATTTACCGATAACCGTTATTTATGAATTTTTATTTATATTAGGGTCCAGGCATTTTTATTTAAGCCATCTGGTATCCAGCAAGAATACTTTGGTTCCAAGAAAAATGGATTTTGTTAGAAATCTATTTTAATAAGGAATTGTAATAAAAAAATAAAAAATAGGATTTTTATCAAATACAAATTTATATGGTAGAAAATTTTATGATACACAATTTTACAAGAGAATAGAGAGGTGAGCCTAATTAAACAAAATATTATATTAATAAATACCATAAATAATAATCCTAAGTCGACCCCGCAGTGTGAGACTAAGGCGAAGGTAGTTGATGACTATAATATATAATAATCCATTATTCAAGACCACTAATTAAAACACTGATGAGGACTAATAATCATAAAATAAAAAAAAGTTTAATAAAAAACGCGAAAATGCAGTTAATGAATGGCGCGTTTAAAGCAAACTGACTCTTCCCTTTCTCCTTTAAAATTGGAGGGAACTCAAAAAGGAGTAGGGGAAATGACGCCTAGAATGAAAGCATTTTTTTTAATCTGGTGTGATGTTGCACAGCACACAAATTTCTCTTAGCTTCGATAATTGAAAGATGTGCATATATTTTGTTCTGGGTAGTATGGTACATTAGAATCAGGGAGGTATTAGAATTCATATGTAAAATTTATAAACATAAGGCAAAAACGAAAAATTTAGAAATTTATTGAAAATTTGTCTTTGAGAGGGCCCGGGACCCTCGGGGTTCAGAGATATACGGTATTTTAAAAGTATTTTTGTGTTTCCCTTGCTTTGCTCATTAACTCCAATAACTTAATAAGTTTATCTTTTTAATAGTTTATTATTAGGCCTACTCACCCTTTATAACGTTTCTTCCCTTTTTCTTCTAACATCCAAATAATAGCACACAATTTATTTCACTATATTCATAAAAGAATCAACTTAACACGATATTAAAAAAGCACTCATTCACTGTTAATGACTTTCAATGATGATCTATGCATCCCACAATTCCTAGCGTCTCGATGCCGACAATGCCATAGAAACTCTCTCTGATTGGCTTAGAAAAAAATGGAGAGGGGGAAGTGGTAATTTCAAATTATTTTTTAAATAACATATAATTAAAGAATTCAAAATTTTGATTAATATCAAAAGTTTCATTCAATTGATTTAACCACAAAAAAGAAAATATCAAATGTTTTATCACGTATAATAAAATAATATATGGTAAAAAGTGGATATTATTTCTAAAAAAATTTGAAGGCCTGTGTAAATGAACCTTTTTACTGCGCATCCTAATTCGCGCAGCATGTCTAATCAGGGCTTGAAGAAGGTATTTGAAAAACAAAATGGTTTTTATTAAAAGAAAAATATACAACACTTGTTAAGTTTGAAACAAATACAATGGATTTTATTTATCTGATTTCTTCTAATCAACACACAGGAAGAAATGGCTTTATAAATAAGAAAATTTCTCATAAAACCTCTAAATAGTCTTTGTGAGTATAAATTTAATTTCATTTGACATCTAACTAGGAGCAGGCTAGGAGATGAAGTCATCATTAAAAAAAAGTAAACAAATATGGAAATATCAATTCTTTTCTTTAATAACAATAAAAATAATTTCTTCTTTACACTTCACTTTCTTTCACTTTTTTTATTCATTACTTCATGTTCAAAAAGCCAAGAAAAAGTTGAAGATAAAAGGCTAGTGTAGATGAATAATTGAGAGAAAAGCCTAAATTTTAGAGAGCTGTACATCTGTTCAAGATACTTAATTACGAAGATTAAGGGTCGAATGTGACAAGTACTTTGGTTGACAAACTTTAATAAAGATCTGCAGTAAATAAGGGGATTGGAAGTATCTCAAATAAGAGACAAATGGACAAAGTGATAAGCTCACGAGTGCACCAAATAATCTAATCTTTGTTCTTGTTTTGTTTTAGAATTCCCAGCTGGTATTTTGCAAGGAGTTTTCTTTGATAATAGCCGGCCTCGTTTCATGAATTATGGTGCCATTGGTTTTGTTATCGGCCATGAGATCACCCACGGTTTCGATGATCAAGGACGTCAATTTGATACTGAGGGAAATTTAGTCGATTGGTGGGAACCGAAGACCAAAACTCAATACTTGGACAAAGCACGTTGCATCATCCATCAATATGGCAATTATACAGAGCCTTTAACAGGTCTCCATGTAAGTTCAAATAATTATATTCATTATAATTGTGCTGGAATCAACTAGGAAGCTAAATAATTAACGATGGGTCTACCTAAAAAAGTTTAAAGATTTCTGATCTAGAAGTAATTTTGTAAATTTCACTTTTTTCATTTAAGAGGTCATCTATAAGCAGTCAAATGAACAAATTAAAATAAATATTATTAAAGCAATCGATGATCACAACTTTTATATACGGTCTTAAAAAATAGAAAAATTTCACTCTTAAAAACAATATCAAATCAGATCAAATAATAATTGAATATCGCTCTATTTTCGACAGAAAAACACAACAAAAGTAACGAGTTTTTCCAAATGCTTTTAAGACCAAATGCACAATAGCCCCTATGATTTTGCATTTTAAAAACTTAGACCATTCGTGGGTATGAATGAGTCTAAAAATAAAAATTCCTTGGCTGAGATTTTCATATTTATTCAGGCATAATTTTCTCAACTATCCACTTTCTGAATAGTTCTTATTATTAAATCAGCCAAGAACAATAGAAAAGGATTTGGTAAAAATTATAATGCTCCAAAACCAGAAATTGTTTATGAAAATCATTAAAAGAAACTTGGAAAATTTCTTTAAATTATAGTAGGCCTATAATCTAATTTTCTTATGATATATTTTGAATGTAAATATTATTTTATGATATATTTTGAATTTAAATATTATTTTAATTGTCTGATGTTATACAAAATGAAAGCGGTGGGTCATTAGACAAGTTGATAGGATAATTCGAGCATTGAATTTTGAAGACCCTACCATTTAGAAACTAATAAAAATCTATTGTTGTAGCATCAGTTCAATTTCATATCTTTTTGGAGTTATCTTTACCTTTTTAACGTTGGATTGGGGGCACAGAGTATATATAAAATTGGGGGTTAATGATAAAACCTAAAAACGCCCTGAATAATTATAAAAGAATATATTTAACTCTTGAAAGAGAAATCAAAAAGTTCTAATTTCTTTTTTTTTTTTGTTTTAGTTGAATGGCATCAACACTCAAGGAGAAAACATTGCTGATAATGGTGGAATTCGGCTCGCTTATAATGCATATCACAAGTGGCTCTCAAGGCAAAATGAGCCCGAGGCCAGCCTACCAGGATTGCCAGGAATTACTCCCCAAAAGGCTTTCTGGATCAGCGCTGCTCAAGTTAGTATTTTTATTATTATTATGTAACAAACAAAAAATGATCTTTTTTTTATCGCTCATTAGAGCACTTAGAGCAGTGTTTTTACATTAACTTTTAACATTACAGTACATATATTTATATATACAGTAAAACCCTTCTTAGCCAGCCTGGTCGGGAGCAATATCCTGGCCGATACTAGTTTCCCGGTTAATCCGAGGTTTCGAATTGATTTCATTACACGTTTTCGTTTTCCTAACTCGCTCATTTTTGTTTAAGGGATCTATGTAGTAGAAAAATGGACTGGGAAGCAAGCCAGTAAACAAAATTTTGAAGTCCTTCCCCTTGCCTTTTCACTATCTTAACGAACAAATTGCACAATTAAGCACCACAGAGTTTAATTAAATTAGAAAAAAAGGCATTTGGCGTCCAAAGGCTCTCTTTATTTGCTGCACCTGTACTTGCTCTCTTCCATTTCAAAAAAAGTAATTTTTATATAATATATGTAATAATAAAAATAATGTATGATATATATATAATGTGTGTGTGTAATTTATAATACTAAAGGGATAGGCCGGTTAATCCGAGGCCGGATAAGAGATCTCGAATTCGAATTTTTGACATGAATCATACAATATAATTTCTCTCTATATATCAATATATATTAGCATATACTATATAGGTAAGAGAAAGTAATAAAAATGAGACGCCCTTGTTCGCTCACTAACAAACAAATGAATTACTCCAATTCATCCTTATTAATATCTTCATTTTATTTATTTTTAGGCTTGGTGTTCAAAATACCGAAAAGAATCGATGCGTAACCGAGTAACAACGGGCGTCCATTCTCCAGGACAATTTCGAGTTCTTGGCCCCCTCTCGAATGCACCTGAATTCGCCAGAGATTACAGCTGTCAATTGGGAACACCGATGAATCCCACCCACAAATGCCGAGTCTTCTAAGCGACATTTCTCTCTCTATTCTACGTTTATAATATTAAGGTGTTTTAGTGACCTTCATATGCTTGTAAATATTTCTTTTTATATATATATAATATAGATATATTTTTATTTAAATTCTAAAATAAACTTGTATTTATTTATTTAAATCTTTTTTTATATAAATCAACACTAAAATGCCTTTAATATTTAACAAAAATAGTCTAAAAAGATTTTCATTTTCATTCTGTACTTAACATACATATTAAATTATATAAGCAATAATACATTCCAAAAAAAAAAAAAATTTAACGTACAAAAGATTTATTAAATATACAAATATAAAACAATGTGAAAAATTTATTTAGAAAAATAGACCGAGTCTAAATGGCCCCAAATGCTTAAAAGGACCTTTAAAAAAATTTCCTCTGGATATTTTCTTTTAAAAATTTGGCATTTTTTCTATTATAGATTTAAATTTTTTTTTTTTTTTTTTTTTAATTATATTATCTTTAAAAAAAAATTAATTGGTTTTTAATTAAATTTTGATCTTTCTTTAAGTAGAAAAAATTATTTGTAATTTTAAAAATACGAATCAACTTGCGATTATTCTTTATTTCCTTAAAAAATAAATATATATATATGTCGAAGACAGTTCGTGAAATTAAACATTTCGTGAACTGTCTAGAAATTCAATAGGGCCTTAGACTGATGGTGTAATGGTGCGGAATCTCCTGTTTTTTACCAAAATTTCTGTTTTTTTTTTTAATTGAGATTCGTATAGCCTACTAAAAAGAAAAAGCTCGAAAGAAAAACGGCGCCCCAGTTGAGCTTTGACACGACAGTTGAGGACATGGCCACCAATTTTCAGGAAAGTCGGGAAGCTTTTTTCTCTCATCTAACATTATCTCAGCTTCTACGACCATTTTTATTCTGGAATCAGATCTCATTTTGTATTGTCACAAATATTACACGATCGGCTATTAGACATTTCATGAACTGTCTAAATAACTTAGGCATTTCATGTAATTTTACAACATTACAAGATCTGTCTAAGGCCCTATTGCATTTAATGAACTGCCTAAAAATTTTAGTCACTTCGTATAAATGACCAACCATTACACGATCTATCTGCAGTTCATGAAATGTCCAGACAGTTCACGAAGTGTCTACGACATATATATACATATTAATATGAGATCAAGAGAAATAAGAAGACTGACTTGGATTGAAAGTGAATTAATTTTTTATCGTGATTTATTTCTTCTTCATTTTAACATTTAATGTTAATTATGTCTTTTGAAAAATTATCACCAGTGTTTTTTTTTTATCGTATACATAAATCTTATCGTATAAATTTATCGTATAAATAAATTAAGTTGGTGGAGACAAAACGCCGAAGACAATACTCCAAACTCTAATTTAACCATTCCAGCTTATTTATTATTTTCCTATCTTTAATTGTAATTAATTAATTTATTGAACTCTGTATTGTGAGAGCGAAAGAGGGGCAAAGTTCTTTTCATCATTTTCATGAGAAAATTGTTGATGATTGAGAAAAATGAGGATGATAAGAATAGCGAACCCTATTCTTTTTTACCTATTTCCAGACGTGTTTTGTTGTTAAATACTTTATAATCTCGATAAATGTGTTGTTTTTTTTTGTGTATTTTTTAAGTTAATCAAAATGTCAATTTGATTATCTCTATTTTTAAAAAATTTATATTTTAATTTTAGAATTAATATATCGTTCAAAATGCGGATAATCTAGAGTTGATTCTGTATTTAGTTTTGCATTTTCTTTTAGACAAGTTGCCAAGTAGTTGTATTCATTCCTTTATTTAATAATTCTACAATCATTTGACTGTGTTTAAAAGAAAAATGTAGATTGACCAATAAGAAAATGAAAATCTTGAGGAAATTATATCATAAATAAATTTAGGTATTTATTTATATATATAAAGTCGCTTGGGAATAAAATGACGCAGGATGATTAATCCGCCAAGTGATAATATTTTCCTTCATGTGTATATATGGAGAATTATAAATACATAAATTAATATATATATATATATATATATAAATGATATTAATTTGAAGAATTTTATAAATAATTAAGATTATTAATGAATAATTTAAAAGGCGTATTGTATATTATATATAAAATTAGACGCCTTCGAAATTGTATTATTTTTTATATAGCTTTCATTTTTTTATAGTCTTATAAGAATAAAAGAATGTTGTTAGTTAGAGAAAAATGTTTTCAGTATTTTAACAATAAAAAAATGAATTGCTGGAATTTTGTGTTTTTAAAATTTTATATCAATAACTACCGGTACTCTATTTTAGAGGCCAGATTTTCAGACAAAAATCTGGTGTGACTATATGTGTGAAGAAATTATTTAGTATAAGGGTATTTTATGGCTGGTGGAATTTGTATCAGGAAAAAAACGCAGCCAAAATTTTTTCTTTAAAAATACATTAGATGAAATTGTACTGCCCTGAGTCAATTATCACATTAGGCACAAAAAAAAATAAATATATTGTATTGGTGATAGAAGGAAAAGTTTTTGAAGTTTTGAACTGAAGACTTTTTCCTGATGTTATATCCTAAATTAATACCAAATACAATTCAAAATATATATACATAATGACCAATAACAGCTCCGAGGATGACTTTGATCAAAGCCGAAACGTCAGTTGTTAAAATATATTTAAAAAAAAAAATTTTGGCTGCGTTTTCTTCTAAATTTCATTCCTGAAGAAATTATATTCAATATATATATCACGTATGGAAAATTCATACAATTTAATATTTATTAATTCAAATAGACGACAAAAGAAAGGATGCAGCCGGGTGTCGAACCAGGGATTTATCGATTTGTACTCAGTATGCCCTACCACTGGACTACAGCATTCGGTTATTTGAATTCACTCAGACTGCAAGTACAAAATATTTTTTCCCTCTGAAACGCTGAAGCGCAGAGGGGACAGCCCTCGGCGTCCCTGTCCCAAACTTGTATAAAAATATTTTGGGAAATGGCTGAGGGTTAAAAAAAGAAAATTTAATATAGTTAATAGGGTATTTATTAAACGTTATGGTACATTTAATCCTCTTCTTCATCAGCGGCACCGCTACCACCTTGTGCCTTTCTAAGATTCTTCCTCTTAACACGTCCTTGGCGACCACCTCCGAACGGAGATTTCAATGAGAAGTCAATGTGCTTCTGTGAATCCAAGCGCACGATAAAGCTAGGGATGTTCACCACTTGCTTACGGACTCTGAAAGAAAAAAAAGAAATGGTTTTTTATTATATTGATTCTCAAAAAAAATCGAAATCGATGTCCTTAATGATTTCTACAGAGCAGGTTTGTCAATTATGACATTTTTTTTTTTATAAAAACTAGTGTACTAGATGTACCAAGTTATGAAACAAATTTCTTATATTAATATGATAAAAAGAAGAGAAATGTCCAAGAAAGTACCCTGAAAATCATTCCCTCACTATGTTCCAACTGCTAAATTCAAGGAGATCATGAACTTAAGACGGAAAATTCCTTACCAATTGTTTGTTATCTTATTTTTTACTTAAATATGATAATATTGGCTGTATCTATTGCAATACATGAGTTTATATTCTAAAAACGGCGAATGGAAATATTATTCATTTTAGTCCAAGACCTCAAGTCAAATTATGTTCCAATTTTTTCCAAATTATTAATAAAACGCAAGTTAAATTCAAAACCTAGTTTTAATTTATTTCTCAAAATATTTATAATATTCTGATTATGAATAATCGTGAAGGTGTTTAATTTGTTTCAATGATTTGAAACAGGAAAAGCAAAAATTATACTTTTTCTGCGATTAATCAAAGATCTTTAATATAGGCCTTTCTGATTGGAGATTATAACATGTTATTGTTATTCTCCTGCCCAGAACAAAAGGCCATTTCAAAAAGAATTAAAAATAAGAGAAACAATTTATTTTAATCAAGTTTTTTTTTAATACTATTAAAAATTTTATTTGGATTTTAAACCAGAGTACCTATAGTTATGAAACGGGGTGTATATATTTACATGATAGTGGAATCTGGTAAATTTAGTGTCATTTAGAGTAAAAGACAATTGTTTTAAACTACGATATTGTTCAAATTGTAACATCATGACTCTTAACCAGCATATCAGCCGATATGTTGGCCTTCAGATCTTGCATATTTCTTGGGCGGTTGTCAAAAACGCGCAATTTCAAAATACCCCCACAAAAAGTTCCTGGAACGCCTCATCTCAATAAGTTGCCAGCCCGCTCCCCGGACTTGGCACCGTGAGATTTTATTTGTGAGGTTTTTTGAAATTCTGATTTAATGTCAACCGTCCAAGAACCATAAAAGACCTGAAGGCTAACATCCGCGAAGAAATTGCCAACATACCCGCTGATAGTAAGTCTAAGTCATGATAAACGCCAGAAATCGGCTTATTCAGTGTATGGACAATGGGGAGGGCATATGATTTTCAAAACTGTGTATAACAAAACTTTAGATATTGTACATATAAAAAATAATTTAAAAAATTTGATTCATAAAATATGTTTTATTGCGTTTTGAAAAAAGGAAATTATGCTCCCGCACCCTGTAGAAGGAAGACTCAAAAAGAACATTTTATAGAGTTTTAGAGAAAAAAAAAATCTATAGTTATGAAAAATGAATGGCTTTTTCAAAATTTATAAACACAAGTCTTGAGCCAATCCAAGATGTATATCCAATAAATGTCATTCTTTCATTTTAGAAAAATATTTAAAAATTTATTTTGTTTATTTCATTTGAAAGAGAAAAAGCTACAAAAAATAACTTTCCCTAGGATTAATCAATATCTTTACTGTGGCCCCATCTGATTAAAGATATAACATGTGTTAGTTATTCTTTTGCCCAGAAGTGGCTAAAAAAGAAATTTAGACTAGCTGTTTCTTGATGGCTGGATATTATGATATGAGGATGTGGCATAAGGGCAGCCAAGGCAAAAAATAAAATAAAAATCTATTTTTTTGTCGACGTTTCGAATGCCGATCGCACTCTTCTCATCAAAAATGATGTCAATTTGTCAGATTAGTTGACATGGCAGTGTAGCAACGTTTTTACCAATTTATATTTTCAAGAAACGTTGCTACACTGCCATGTCAACTAATCTGACAAATTGACATCATTTTTGTCCTGATGAAGAGTGCAATCGGCACTCAAACGTCGACAAAAAATATTTTTATTTTATTTTTCGCTTTGGCTGCCCTTATGCCACATCCTCATAAGAAATTTAGATTTTAAAAGATAATAAATAATCGAAAATGAAGAAAGAGAGAAAAATTTTAATATCCACCCTTATCAAACTTGAAGTGAATTATTATCCAAATGAGAAAATTAATTATACCTTAAATAAAGGTGTGAAGTTGTTTCTCACTGTCGGATGCAAAAAACATTCAGACATTAAGTACAGAAATATAAATTATTTCCGACCTAAGTGGCCTGATAGAAAAAGTACGTACTAGTACTAGATTCATTCAATCAAAGGATCCTCGAGGGCTTTGCACCCTCTCACCTAAGAAAAATCATTTCATTATAGACGAATTCTAAAGAAACATTTTTATTGTATAATAAATATAATTGATTTTTAAAAAGAAAACAAATGAAATTATTTTATTTATAAGCAAGCCTCAGTGAAATTTTAGCCAGACAAGTAAAGAATTTTATTTGTGATGCGGCTGATGATTAAAATCAGTTTCTTAACGGTCATTTATCAGTTATGTATACAAGTTGTGGCTGTATGTAATTAGATTCAAGAGAATGTAGCCAATAATAAATAAAAAGCATCTATTTTGGAACGTTTTTATGATCAACAAAGCCATCATCAGCCCTCAAGCTATTCATTGTAAGAATTTAATAGCATACAAAAGATTTCTCGAGTGAGGAAGGCTCACATAAAATAGATTTGTCTTTAAAATTTTAATTAAATACAGTTCATGTGTATATAGTCGAAAAATAAATATAAAATTTTCAGAAAAAATATTATATAATTGTAATGAACTATTTATTTAAATAGATTGAAAAAGTAAAAAGTTCTCACATTCAAGGCCTTGCTCTCTTCGGCTGAACGCACACCAATTAAGCATTAAGTCTTGTTCAAGAGCAAAACGTTTTGCTCAATGCCAAAGCACACCGATTGAGCAATACGCTCAATGGCAAAACATTTTGTTCAATGATGTCGAATCATGTCCAATTGTGTTTTGCCTCCTCGGTGTGCGTTGACTTATAGAAAAGCATTTAAAAAACAGTTTTAGGCACGATTAGTCAAAAACGTTTTGTTCGAAAACGTTTTTGCTCAATTGGTGTGCGTTCAGCCTCACTCACTTGTGAATAATTTAATATACATTTGACTAAATATACATCAAGTCTTGCTAATCCGGCCTAAACGGGACCGTTCCTACGCCGGATTCTGAAAATGCCGGTTTACTTGAAATATGATGGCAATGCAGCGAAGTGGCTATCATTGCTTTTAGATTCTCCAAACACAAATTATTAAATTTTAAAATAATTAAATTAGATGCTTTTTATTATTGGCTATATCCTCATTTATTATATATCATATCATATCATTTATTGTCAATATTTTGATGGTGTACAGTGGGGTTACACAAGACTTTTGAAGTGTTTGTTTACGTTAAGACCTTTTTTACATACTGCTTGAAATAGAAACAAGTTATATACTAGTACTTCAAAACTCAAAATAAATTCAAAAAAATTTTTTAAATCAATTTTGTCCTTTAGGACTAAAAGCTTCAGCTGAAAAAGGTAGGGGTCTATAATAATATTATACAAAAGTGAATTAAAAATTTTCAACTCATATTTCAATAAGGCTCAATCAAATTTTAATGTTATTAATATTCCATGTTTATGTATATTAAGTTCATAATCATCTAAAAAATATTTTAAAATTCTGTAACATATAAATCACAATTATCTTTTATTGAAGATAAAGGTCTTTTTTAAATAGATTTTATCCTTGGTATTCAAGATTTTATAAACATGTATATATAAACATGGATGATTTAATGAAATCAGTATTTTCAAGAGATACTAGTGCAGTTTTCATGTTTTAGAAATGTTCTTACCGAATGTGTCGTTGTCTGATAAGAACTCGAGCATGATGGATCGACTTGGCAAGGCCGAGTTTAAACACCTGAGTTTGCAATCGTCGCTCCAAAAAGTCTTCAATTTTTAAACCGAGAACGTAATCGAGTTTCATTCTTGATTCATCAAGCACACCAACTCGTACCAATCGACGAAGAAGGGCGTTACCTAAAAGCAAAGAAATTTTCAATTTTATTTTTCAAATAATAATAATTTTAATAAAATTTTATTTATTTTTTTTTAAGGAAAAATCAGAATTTTGTAATTGGATATCGACATGGTCAATACATTCCGACAAGAGGTGTCAGAAAATTTACAATCTCATCATATTAAGAAAAAAAAATTTCATATATAGACTATATATATATATATATATATATATATATTTTAAGCCAAATATTTTCTTTTATTTCTTCTGTTTGAAAAGAATATTAAGATACTGCATAATTGTTTTCTATTATTCATATCAATATGAATATAGCCACGTCCAGAATTTACTTTTTGATTTTTTTTCTATATAAAAAGAAAAAATTTACATTTTTATGTGATTTATAACCAATTTTGAAGATATATATTAAATTTTAAAAATCATGAGGGCTGTAACTGGGCTTTTTATACTTGTAACGATCTTAAATGATATGAATAAATGTTTTTTGGGCTAAATGAGTAGTGATGTAATCAGATGATGGGAAAATATGCCATTACTTAGGGGTGGAACAACAACTCATATAATCAAGCTGTTTTAATAGACCTCTTTTTACTTTCTCTTACCACTATATATGTTAATATATAGAGAAAGTATTGGTTTCATGTTAAAAATTTGATGTGATTTTGTTGGATATGTACGTTTTGAGGTCTCCAGAGTCCAAAAAGTGGTTTTCGCCGCATGGTCTGTCTGTGTTAAATTTAAAGCATGAAGGAATTGAGCGAGGAGGTTGAAATTTCATATTTAAATTATGTACCCCCCCCCCCCGAGGTGTGAAAATAAACTTTTAAACAAAATAGGCCAAAAAATACTGGTTCTTTATTGTTGTACAGTGAGGGACAATATTAAGTCCCATCTATGCGTTTTGTACTTGTGATTATTTCATTGTTTTTATAAAAGAAAATGAAAATCTTTATTGGAAATTTTCTAGGTTTGAACCATCAGTTTCCATTAAAAAATATATAAAAACAATGAAATAATCAGAGTAGAAAACTTAATATTGTCCCTCACTGTACTTTTTCAGTTTTTTTTTTTCAATTTTCTCAAAAATCGCTCTAACGATTTTTATTAAAATTCAAAAATCAATTATTTTTTACATGCACTTTAAAATTTAAAATGTATATTCCCATTTTGCTCTTAGAATGAAAAATCAAATTCCAAAAAATACAATAAGTTCTCGAAAAAAAAAAAAAAAATGAAACCCCCATACAAACAAAATAAAGTGAATATTAAGTACCCGTTCTAAATTATCTTCATTTAAATATGAATTAAATTTTTTTTAAATAAAAATTGTTCTTAGAAATAATAATAATATAGTAATAATATAGGATTGAAAAATGCAAAGGGTTAGTTCATCCATCATATTTAATATGGATTTTTTGATTTAGTGATTTTCTAGCCAAAATTTTTTGAAAATAATAATATAATGGGAAAATACCTTCAAAAAGCCGGCGTTGATCTTTTTCTTCGAGTGTGAGCAGCTCTCGAGCTGCTTTTCGGATTTTGGCCAGGGTGTATTTGACTCGCCAGACCTCACGTTTATTCCTAAGACCATACTCGCCGATAATCCTCAATTCTTGATCCAAACGTGCCTTTTCATAAGGACGTCTTGGGGTGACGTAGGTCTTGGAATAGACCGAAGGAATTCGACCGTTTACCATTTTAAATCTAAAACAAAAAAGTATCTCATGAAACGTGGACACGATTTGCAAATACTTGATCCATATTTATTGATGCGATCCGCCAAAGATTTGAAAAGATAATTTAATTAAACATTAAAAAATAAATTCTAGTGTGAATGAAATATAATATTTTAACAAATTTAAAAGGTTACAAGGTGATAATAGGGAAATTATAAATTGAACGTAATGAACATACCTTCTACATACAGAAAAATATACAAAGTGGAAGGCCGTAATGGCGGCCTAGGTTTATATAGTTTACTGAGTGAGTCAAATCAGTTTTTAAAATTTTTTTTTTTTAATTAGCCTTTGCAATCTTATTTTAATATAAAGTTAAAAATGTTTAATAATTATTAAATTAATTATTCTGAAAATGCAAGTTAAATAAAATTTCCAAGATTAAGATAAAAATTTTGGATAAAAATCAGCATATGATAAAACCCTGTGATAAAAGTTTTCTGACTCAAAAAAAATAAATAAATAAATAAATTTTTAAATATTTTAAAACAGTTTGAACTAATTTTTATGTTTAATTAATCTTAAAAAAAAAATCTTGATCCACCCTGTCTTGATCGTATTTTGAAAACTTGTTGCAAACTTCAAGTGGAATCGAAATTAGAAAAATACATGTGATCTGAAAACTAACCTATATTGAATTTTTTAAGTGATTAATAATTGAAATAAATGAATATTCAAATGAAGATTGAATTTTTATAAAGAAAATTGGTTGATTCATCAATTCTTACGTGAGTTTTTTTTAGATGTATCTATATTTGGTGGCCGTATATTCCATCTGATAGGTAGAGAATTTTTTATTCAACTTCACTTTTATTTACTGATATTTGAGGTTGAAATACTATTTTTAGCCCAAAATATTTCTTAGAGTCCTAAGACATCTTCATTAGGTCATTTTTATAAAATCTCCTATTTAAATTTTAAAATTAATGTCGAATATAGTACACTTTGATATATAATCGAAACGACACTACTGACAAAACACAACCACGCTTGAACCAGTTAGAAATTAAGAACTAGTCAAATGAAATAAAGTTTATTTTTTAAACAATTTTGTAAAAAAAGTAATTATTTATTTTATGTTTTGATTATATTAGAATTTGTCTTTGTTCATTGGTCCTTTGATTTAAATACATCTATACTAAACAATACCCGACCATCTTGCGCATTATATATATATAATTTTAATTCACTGTGTTTTAATGTTTTAGAAAATGTCTTCAAAAATAAAATCCGCATCGGACAAATTTTTGGAACTGATAAATCCAGAGCCTGTGGTAATCGAATCCGATGAAGAAAATGAGACATCAGCCAGAGTAGTTGAAAATGATTTCACAGAGGAATTAGATTTGCCATTAGGCACTTCTGCATTGAGGAAACAAAATGCTCAATTTTTGGATGATGATGAGCGATATCAGGGGAAAAAGATTTCAAGAAAAACTTTAAATTCCGATGATGAATTATTGGAAGATGATTTAATAATAAACAATTATAAAAAAGAATTAGAAACAAAACTTAATAAAAGTGAAATGTCAGTGGATCTTGATAGTGATTTTTCACTCGATGAAGAAGAAGATGATGATGATGATGATGATGAGGGTGGAGATTCTGGAGAAGAGGAAGAAAATGAATCCGAATCTGATTTTGAAAATGACCAGGTGTATGGAAAAGAAGATGATGACTCTGAAAATGATGAAATGGAAACTGTTCGACACCTTTCAAAAGGAATTCAAGAAGATAAAGCCAAGGGACTTGCTGTAAGAAATCAGATTAATATTTGGGATAATTTAATTGAGTGTCGGATTCATTTACAAAAATGTCTTCTCCTTTCTAATACGTTACCCAAATTTGATATATTTAAAGAATTTAGAAAACAAGGAGGCAACGACTTTAATAATTCAGTGAATGAAACAACAAAATCATGTGAAAAATTGTTAGAGAAATTTTTAGAATTTCAAAATATTAAATTTAATGAATTTTCCGAAATAAAAAATTTAGAGAACGATAAAAATAATCAAGAAGATGATGAAGAGATTCCAAGTGATACAGAAGAAGAAGAAGAAGATGAGGAGAAAGAAGAAGATAAAAAAGAAGAAAAGATAGAAGAAACAAAACAAAAAAGAAAAAGAAAATCTCTTAATGACTTTGAAAAGACAATTAGTGAGGGGCATAAAAAATTTTGTTCATATAGAAACAATGTTATTGAAAAATGGAATGATAAAACTCGCTTATTAGGACATATAAATAAAAAAGATTTCTCTAGTTTTGAACAATCAACAGTCAAACAAGTAGAACATGTTTTAAGCAATCGTCAACGTGTTATTGATCGAACTCGTCTTAAACGATCTAATTATAAAATCATCGGACGAAAAAATGATGAAAATGATCATGATCCGGAAATTTTCGATGATACTGATTTCTATCACCAGCTATTAAGAGAATTAATCGAAGCCCGAGCCGCTGATGTCACCGATCCTGTTCACCTTGGAAGACAATGGTTGGAATTACAGAAAATAAGAAGCAAAATGAAACGTAAAATTGATGTTAAAGCGACAAAGGGACGTCGTATCCGATTTACTGTACTTCCTAAATTAGTAAATTTTTTGGCGCCTGAGGATAATAGTTCCTGGACAGATCAAGCAAAAAGTGAAATAAATAATTCTCTCTTTGAAAAAAATTCATAAAATATTTAGACTGAATATTAATTATTATTTCGATATATGGGCCTTGATTATGTTCAAAAAAGTCAATTCACATTTTAGATTTTTTTAAGAATTTTGTCTAATTATTTTGTGTAAAATTTCGTGGAAAGAATTTTTTTACTTTACTGGAACCTCAAACCTGTTAAAGGCAATTTGGCAACCCAAGAAAATTTCCGATCCACAGTTTGCGCACTACTGGTTTAGAAAATTGTAATCAGAGTTTATTTTCATAACTATTCAGTTTATCTCGAAAGGCCTAAATGCCATTCATTCAGTACATCAAATTAAATTTTGTGGAGAGGGATTTTAAAACTCCTTTTAAACAAGAGCTTTGTGTAAAATTTATAAAGTTTATATATATATATATATATATATATTTTAAAATGCTCTCTGATCATTCCACTACTCCAAATTTTTTTTGAATATCGTCCTATTTTTATTTAATTACATATTAGAAAAATCTAATTATTATTAAAATATAAATTATTTTGTAATATAAAATTTTAATGTTTTAATGAGGATGAGAAAAATTTATTTATTTTTGAAAATATTTTGGTATTGAAGCTTTCAAGCATGTTATCATTAATAAATAATTTTTTTGGATCAACTCTGTATTAAATACAACTTTTAGCAACCCGATAGACCGTAGGAGTGGAGTCGAAATGGTATATTTAATATAAATAAATCATTAATTCTAACATGAAAGCTATTTTATAATTTGTAAATAATGGTAAATAAAAATCTATTTAATATTTTAGAGCATCTTTTTTTTTATTAACAATTTTAACAACCAAAAACACTAATTTACATTAATATAATCCTACATAACAATCAGAACAAGTATCTAATCTATTATTTCTAAATAAGACTTAAAAGTTGAGCAATTAAATGGTGTAGGGGAAGACCTATTTTCTTTACAAGTCAATTTTAAAATATACTAGGGCATATATAACAATATATGTTTAGAGAAAAAGCAGATTATAAACACCAATATTATACACTAATATTCAAAATTTTAATTTAGAAATGTATTTTTTTATAAAACCTAAATCTACAATTAAAACAATATATCGACAATAGTTTTCTAAAACTAATTTACAAATTGGATTTTCTAAAATCATATATAATATTAACCCTGAATATATGTATATATATATATTTTTTTATATAAGTCCATTTTAAGTTTTTCAGTGACGTATCGAGAAAATTTCATTTTATTTAGGGGATCTTTTCTCGAAAGAAAAAAAGAAGTGAGATGGGAAGGAATAGAGAGAAACAATTTATGATCAACAAAAAACTCTTGAGGAACTTGTAGTAAAAATTCAGGAACTCAAAATAATAAAAACTCATTTTGAAATATTGATTATGTTCAGTATTAATAATACTTATATAAGAGCCTTGATCATAAAGTAATTAAGAGATAGGATTTATAGTTGAATGAAAAATAAAATCCCCATTTTTACCCAACGGAGATACAGTATATATATATATATATAAGAAATACGAGGGTCATTCTCAAAGTAATGCCTATTATTTTTTTTTCTTTTCATATAAATAATGTAGATACATAAATAACAACAGCACAGCTAAACAGAGCAATATTTCAAATACAGACTGTAATTTCTCTACATAGTTCCCACCATTTGTTATGCACTTTGCTAACGATGACCCAGAGACTGCATGCCATGGCTTTGACAACAGCCTTCAGACTTTCTCTTTGGACCTTCGAAAGTGTCGAACATTTTCATGACTCGGAAGCTGTCAGGAAATGGTTAGCCGCAAAAGAGAGTTATGTTTTTGAAACATATTCCTTAAATAGTCGCCACTTATAAATGTATATATACATATAATTTATGTATGATTTCCAATCATTAAAATTTCATGGGTTATCATTTATGAGACAAAATAATAAACAACTTAATAATACTTTCTCAAAAATTGTCGATATAAACCGATTTATTTGATTATTTGGACTTAATTTCAAATAAATTATATTTATATATATATAATTATAAAGTAATTTTAATAATCTGATTCATTAATTAAAATGCATATTAAGGACCGCCTAAAACACAAATTGGGAAAAATATTTTTAGACAGGATGACCGGGTCAATTCCTTACCCTGCTTGGGCGGTCCTTTACATATGTATTAAAATCTATTTATATATATATAAAATATAATTCTAAAAATTATTTAATAAAACTATAGTTTACATTCACATTTCAAGTAAAGAATATATTTGTTTATGTAAATTTATCTAAGAAATATAATAATTTTTCTTTTCTTTTTTACTTTCTCTTACCTATATATGTAATATATAGAGAGAAAGTATTTTAATTTTCACCTTAAAATTTTTCTTTTATTCTTCCTCATATAATAAATATTAGAGAGCATTAAACGTTGCATAATTAAATATTATTTTCTAATTTTAAAATCATTATTTATAAAATTAGATTTTATCAAAAATTTGTATTGTTTTCTAAATATATACTCTAAAAAAAATAATTATTTCTAGAATTTGTCTTTAATCATATATATATATATATATATATAAACAAGGAGATAGTTAAATGATTGAGTTAATAATAATAAATTAACACCCCAGAAAAAGGACTGCCAGTAGAAATCGAACCATTAAGAACTCATTTCTTAGTACGTTTCAAGAGAAATCGTTCTAAAATTAGGAAATCTGGTTCGATTCCTATACCAAATCTTTGGAGGGATGAATTAATTAATAATTACTATAGTAATCCTGCCAAATCTTAAATTTTTAGATTGTTATATTCTATATAATTTTTTATCGGATTCTGCGGCTATTGTGTCGATCGCACTCAATTGTTTGACTGATCGTAGGTTCTGATGAAGAGTGCGATCGGCACTCGAAACGTCGACAAAAAAAATGGACTTTTATTTTATTTTTAGCCTTGGCTGCCCGTATACCACATCCTCATAAAATTTGTTTTACTTTATACCTTATAACAACGAAAGATAAATTTCCTATGTATAAGATTAAGAAAGTAAAAACATTTTTAGTTAGATTATACTAACATAAAATTGTTGAGATGAGTATAATTAAAGACAAATCTAGTATGGATAATATCTTTAACTAGAGTATAAGATTGATTACAATAATTAAATAAATAAACTAGTGAATGCTTAGGAATTATTATCCAAAGAAATATTTCCTAATTGTCTTTGGTTGATTATTATTTAATATTAAGAGAATTATTAATATTAATATTTTCCTATCTATGTCATTTTATTTATAAAAATATTAATTAGAGAGTGAAATTTTTAAGGGTAAAATTAATAAATAAATTACAAAATATATTTTTATATAGGAAAAAATACCTTATAAGGGTTTCTATTAATAATTGGGAATTGTTGAAATTATATCTAAATTTTTGGTTTAGCTAAGATGGTCAATGTTAAAGAGAAGATCTTTCATTTTTCAAACAGAGTGTTGGATGGTTATGAACAAAATAAAGTACGCATTAGTTCAATTAAAAAAGTATTTAGATAGTAACGGGACTCGGGTTTTATTTTTATTCCAAATAGATGAGACGAGAAGAGTTAAAATGATAAAAAAAAAGTAGAATCAAATTTTCTATTAACCAGACTTCCGCTTTTAATTAAAGTGAACTTTAAAATTAAAGAATCCCAAATAATGGACATCATTTTTATTCTTGTTTTTTCAATCGATATACATTTCTAATTTTACAATTTAGAAAGAGAGCTGTAATATATGGCAAAAACAACGGCCTAACGCTTTGGACTCTCCCTTGACAATTTTAATTAATGTAATGTAATAAAACCAATATTTGTACTTTATTTTGAGATAATTTAATTTGCAAGATGAATTTGTGTTTGAAAAGGAATATTTGCGTTCCTTGAACTTTAGGTAGCCGGTTCACCTCGAAAAAGCTAAGTCCAAGTCAAGGGTGCGCAAATAAGCCCAATCAACACAAACACATCCGGCGAATTATTATATATATAATCATTAACAAGCTAAGCTAATACTGACTGTTGTTATGGAAGGGGGATGTCACTCTATTTCTTGGCTAATTGCCTTTCACTATCAGTTGATCTGATTTGCTCTCATAAAGTCGTGGACCCTGGAACACCGCATGTTCGAATATGATTGTTTTGTTAGAAGTAGCGTATTTGCCCAAAGAAGAAATAACTCTGCTCTCGCTCGGGACACAATCTTACTTTAAATTAACGATCTTGTTGTTGACGGTCCCATTAAGGTGAAAATGAGCTTCACCAGCTATGGGAATATTTGCGTCTCTTGAACTTTAGGTAGCTGATCCTATTCAACACGTTAAGAGCTGAAGGTTTATTTTTGTTTTCCGTTAATTGAATCAAAGACTAAAGGAGTTGTACAGCGGCCTCCGAATAAAACAATCCAACAAAATCAACTCGAATATCCGGTGTTCCAGCGTCCACGGCTCCAAGAAGGCAAATCAGGGCAACTGTTAGTGAAATGCTAGGAGCCATGCAAAAAGATATATTTCTTTCTTTTTTTTTTTATTCGTCTTTTTCGGCATTTAGACCCACGTCCCTATTTATTTCGATTGGTATCCAATTAAATTGAAATAAATTTTGTTTGAGACGGGATGCGAACCAGCGACCCTTGGTACAAATGGCCAGCATGCATTACACCAGGCCCGAGGACTCCATAGATTTTTATAATCATTGCCTCCTTTATAGAGTGTTATTTGAAATTCAGGTGTTTCAAGAGGATTAGTAAATATTTTAGGGGGTGGTAATATAGACGAATTGCAATAAAGAATTCCATATTTGGGTCCAATTGTTAATGAGTCCAGAGATACATGTTATATAGAATTTTTTATTGCAATTCGTCTATACTACCACCCCCTAAAATAGTTACTATTCCTCCTGAAACGTCTTGTATTTCAATATTTCAAATAAAGCTCTATCTAGTCGGTATGTTAATTTATCCATGGCAGGTAATTTGAAAAGAAAATTTTTTCAAAGGTTCATCATCCACTCCCACTGACTAATATAAATGAAAAAATCTTCACTTAACATGCTTAAGATTCCAAAGATACGCCACTGTCTTTTTTTTAATATAATAAAAATATTCAAACTATGTACTTTTCAGCACTAATCAGAAAAATACTAATAGTTTAAAATTGGCAAGTTAAATGTTTTTTTTTTTATATTAAAGAAAAATAAATATATAAATATAATTTGTCTTATAAAAAGGTATACATTTAACTACATAAAGAGGAGAATTTGGCAAATGTCTTTAAATACAGTATATATATAATGTATATATATATAGAAATAGAATAAATTACATGAAAATGGTTTGTAAATATTAATGATTATCACAGATTCCTTACTATTAAATTTAAATCTGAATCTGGTCTCTATATTTGACACTTATGGAATAATAAGAGATCGTAAAGGGATTTTATAGAAATAGATGGGGTTTGTTAATTGATAAAAGTACAGTATTAATTGTTTTTTAAAAGTTAACAAAATAAGAGTTTGTTTAAAATATTTGGCTTACAAGAGAACACGTTCAAGGCAGACGAAAAAAAAATGAAAAACAATTTCTAAATAAGATTCTATAAATTTGTAAAAAATAAAGTATATTTTATATAAAATATAAAATCGATCAATTCCTAATATCTTTGAAATAATTGATATAAAGGAAAAATTTAGATAGGAAGATCAAGTTAACTTTACACAATACATCTTAAGCATATTCTTTTTAGTGATAGAGGTAATTCAAGATGGCATAATAATGGACACTGGCAGCAAGGGCGACGAACAGATGCCAAATGGCGTGAGCGCACGGAATCTTACCATCGGACTTGAAGAAGAATACACCTATGACGTAGATGAGACCTCCTATTTTTAATTCTGTCATTCCTGAGATCACGGTATCCTAGAAAAAATAAATCAAGAATGACTTCTCCAAAAGTTCTCGTGTATTCTTTTGGAATTAAGCCTATGTGTGTGTGTGAACACGATTGCTTAAAAAGTGACATCGTCATTCACTCTCTGACCATGCTATGATAATAATAAAATTTGAGGCAATGAGCTACGTACAAGTGTGTATACCCAATATAACTTGGCGAGGATTATTATATATTTTTTCAGACATTAACCTGGCCCTGAAGATGGTTCAATATGTGACCGAAATGTCGGACCTGGTTTATTAATAAATTGAAATATAACTAGCTGTATGCTCATTCTTTTTACCTATTTGAATTTCAACACTCAGCTAGATACCTCCTTCGAATTATCATTTATCGTTTAACTATGTACAGTGAGGATCAATATTAAGTCCCACCCATGCTTTTTCTACTTTTGATTATTTCATTGTCTTTATAAAAGAAAATGAAAATTATATTGGAAATTTTCTAGGGTTGAACCATGAAAGTTTCCATTAAAAAATATATAATATTTTTTTTAATAACAATGAAATAATCACAAGTGAAAAACGCATTGGGACTTAATATACTGTACAGTGAGGGACAATCCCATCCATGCGTTTTCTAATTGTGATTATTTCATTGTTTTTATAAAAGAAAATGAAAATCTTTATTGGAAATTTTCTAGGTTTGAACCATGAAAGTTTCCATTAAAAAATATATAATTTTTTTTTTAAAACAATGAAATAATCACAAGTAGGTGAGACTTAATATTGTCCTTCACTGTACACCAGGCTTTCCCAATCTTTATTTCTCAGTAACATTCCACTTTAGTATTCTTCCTGGTGTGGGTTGATGTAATGGCAGCATTGTCAGAGCCGGGATGCGCCTAACATGCTTAACCAAAAGAATCATCTCGCATTCATTCATTTATCTTGAAATTTTGTATTAAAAGGCCGTCTAGTACCATCGTAACAACAAGTGTTTTGACCTAAGTAATTTATATAAGTAATGGTTCAGACAAAAATAATTACCTGGCTTAAGATAGCGAGGGAAGGCCCAATGCCCATGACTAGATAAAAACAGGTTTCGAGGGATTTGTATTTTTCATGGAAGATCTGTTGATAGAGAATCCCAAGGAAGGCAAGAAACCAAATGAGCCATCGAAGTTCGAAGGCCCAGCAGTCAGGTGAAAGAGGAGATAAATTCAACCAGGGGAAATAGGAGGCAGCGATGAACACGTAGATCATAGCCCGATCGCTTCGGTGCAGTAAGTCTTTCAGTGCTCTGCAAAGAATTAATACAAATATCAGCAAAAGAACAAACTTTGTAATTTGAGTAGAGGAAGCTTTTATTCAAAGAATAAAATATAGTTTTAATGTGGAAAGGAATATGCAGCCAAGAAATAATAAATTATTTTTTCTCATGATTGCATTTTCCTTTCCACGTTGAATACTCTGCATCAGCCATAATTTATTTCTTTAGTATTAAGTCTTGTTTCCATTCTAACAAATTTGCATTGTTCGCAATTTGTTAGAATGAATATGACACAAAATATGTTTGTACAATGTTTTGAAGATAATTCTTTTCAAAACATCTATTACTGAAATTGAAAAACAAGTTGCATACTTCTAAAAAATAAATATAAAAATTCATTTATCGACTCCAGTTTGTAGTATGATATGGATGGGAAGAGCGAAATTTTAATAAATTGTTGAACTTTATGAACAGGAGTCAGTACTATGGAAAAACAAGAGTTCAACGCAAAAAAAATATAGGCCTTCAAAGAATCGGATAAAATATGAATAAAGTGGCAAAAGAAAAAAATTAGAATTATCAAATTCAATATCTATATGGTAAATGTACATTTTGATAAGCCTATTATACTAAATAGGTAAATTCTAAAATCATATTGTTGTTTTCAGAACTGAAGATGGTGGATAGCCCGACCGAAATTGTGATCTGCAATAAAGCTCAAAAATAGAAGAAAAAAATTTTTTTTTTTTTTTTTAATTAAAAGTATTACAATAATACCTTGTTCTTTAAGTGCACTAAAACTTAATTGTAAATTGGAAATAAGAAAGATCAGTCAGGAAAGTTTATTTCCTAATTACAATATTTTTTAAATGACTTTAACATACTAAAATTGATATCGTAAAAATTTATATATCAAATTAACCATTGAAGTACGTGGCTGTTGTTTTATACAAAAGTGAGCAGGAGTAGCCAAAAAATTGAAACTTCCGATTTTCAAAAATTACCGAGAAGTTTCGGGAAAACTTGATTCTCGCATCATCAGTCTTTCAAATTGAATATGTCCCGGAGTTGTCATATGGACACTCAGGAAAAAATATAATTTGAAAGACTGATGATGGGAGAATCAAGTTTTCCCAAAACTTAATTGTTGAAAATCAGAAGTTTAAATTTTTTGGCTGCTCCTGCTCACTTCCCTTTATATAAAAAAAGGAATATTTTTTTCCTACACTCGTTATTTTTAAACTATTCATCAATGAAATTTCATATTTTGTTTTATTTTCTTAGCTTTATGATAATTGATACAAAAAATCACTGATTCATCAATATTATCTAAAGATAAAAAGAAATTTCAAAGTTCAAACATGTAGAAAAAAAAAATTCATTATAATAGTAAAAAAAAAAAAAGAAAATTTATTCAATAATTCCTGAGTGCTATTCTGAACTGATCAATCGATAAAAGATTATATAAAATACTTTGGAGTTATAAAATAGAATCTTAATAAAATTGAATCGTGCTCTTTATATAATTAGGGAATAATCTTCTTAATTGAATTAATTTGAAAAGTCAAAGTATACTCACACATTTCGATTACAATAAAATACAGAATGGAACCAAGTTGAAACAATAAATAGCAACATGAGAGCCGCTCCATAAACCAAAGCAGAAATGAGTTGTTGCCATGATTGAGATTTCTGTATTAGTTTCAAGCTGGCCATAACGCTTGGTACGACCCACACCTGGAAAAATACAAAAATATTAATTAAATGTAATAAAATAAATGTACAGTGAGGGTCAATATTAAGTCCCACCCAAGCGTTTTCTAGTTGTGATTATTTCATTATTTTTGTAAAAGAAAATGAAAATCCCTATTGGAAATTTTCTAGGTTTGAACTATGAAAGTTTTCGTTAAAAAATACATATTTTTTTTTAAAACAATGAAATAATCACAAGTAGAACAGGCATGGGTGGGACTTAATATTGTCCATCACTGTACAATATGAATTTTTGAATTAATTTGAATTATTGAAAGATAGAAAAAAATGCAGCCAATGAAGTTCTTTATTGGGATTCAGCCCAATGCTAACGTTTCGGTTCTAAATATGGACCATCATCAGAGATAAAAATATATATTCAATGAAGATCAAAACAATTTACAAGCTTTTGTGTATACACTATATTTATAATTATAATAGTTGGTAAGTGATTTATATATAAAACAGAAAACAGAATACACAAAAGCTTGTAAATTTTTTGGATGTTCATTGAATGTATATTTTTGATGATGGTCCAAACTTAGAACCGAAACGTGGGCTGAATCTCAATAAAGAAACTACATATGCTACATTTTCATCCTCCTGTTACAATATGAATTACGGTATATAAAATTAATTATTTAATTTTAATGGTGTTCGAGTCAGAAAAATAATAATTCGTTTGCAGTCAAATTTTCTTTTATTTAGATTCTCGCCCTGGCTGATGTTTCGGCCTGAGGACTAGGCCATCTTCAGAGCCGGCTGACAATAACCGAAAGTGGATATTTTTTTCTTCCAAGTTTTGCTGTGAGCAGACATCATGCTGGCTGTTGATACTGTTTTTAAAAATATCCACACATTTGGTGCTGAAGATCAAGATGGCCTAGTCCTCAGGCCGAAACGTCAGTCTTGAGAGCTGGAATCTAAATAAAAGAAAATTTGACTGCAAACGTCTTGTTATTTTTTGCACTCCTCTACATTAAGAGTATAGCCACAGTTCTACAATTTTATATTTAATGCATAAACATAAAAGAAAAGGAGAGGAGTATAAAAAATATATAGGTCAAAAAAATCTTGGATGTACTGTGCAGTGCAGTCTAAGTCAACCAAAAACGTACGCAAACATTCCCTTTAATGTTTGCAAAAAAAACCGTCAAGTAATGAAACGAAAGGGTAGGATTTGCAATCTGGATTCGTGGGCCCACCGAATGGATGTACCCGATGTGCCGTTTGCCATTATATCAGTAAAGTACTAGTACTTTTAGGCCGATTTAATTCAAATAGCAAATTTCAACCTCACTATTTTCGTTCTTGAGATATTTTTTGTTCATAAACCCAAAGAGGTAAAAATATACATTCAAGACAGACTATTTTGCGGGATCCATTTTTTTTTTTGAAACAGCATTTGCAACGAAATCTCGACATTGAATTTTTGATACGATCGAAATACCTTCTTTTTATATATTAACATATAATAGGTAAGACAAATTTATATTGTACAATAAATTTAAGTTAATCGAAATATGAATAAAACGGAAATAATTCATTTCAATTGATAAACGCTTAACTTCCAAAGAGAATAAAAAAAAAGAATGATTCAAATTATTCAATTAAAACTTTTTATTTAACTTTTGGCTCGTCTAAAGTAGCGTCGCAGTCAGATAAATATTTCATGAGCTGATGGGATAGATGATACGTATGATATCGACAAGGTTTATGTAACTAAGAATCATATAATAAAATAATGAAGAAAGAGAAGTGAAGAAACTTACCCCATGAGTGACCACGTTGGCCACATGCTCGATGGGGGTGGGGATGTAAGCCCGGTCGGGCTTAGCTCGTGCATTCATCCACCGACCACTGCAACAAACACTACAAATTGTCTATTAATATCATTATAGTTCTTTCCAGGCACAGCCAAAATAAATTGCCTTTCCACTTTCTTAATATCCTTCTTGAATACAAAAAGAGCGAGTTATTTATTTTGCTGTGACTGTATTAAATTTTTAAATAAATGAAGTCAGTGGCTGTTTTTGTATAAACCGGGGAAAGAGCAGGTGCAGCCAAAAATAAAAATCTGATGTGACTGGTCGCACAGCACACAACTTTCTCTTGCCTTCGGTAATAGAAAGTTGTGTTCTGTGCTTGTCCCACCAGATTTTTCGTGTCGACACTTCTCAATTTAGTGATTACAATTTACAAAGAAAAAAAAATTAGAAGTTTAATTTTATTATATTAGAGGTAGAATTGTACTGTCGTTTGTGATCCCATATTTTCTCAAAGTTTTTGTGTTATATGTACAGTGGGAGACAATATTAAATTCCGCCTATGCGATTTCGACTTGTGATTATTTGAATTGTTTTTATAAAAGAAAATGAAAATCTTTATTGGAAATTTTCTAGGTTTGAACCATGAAAGTTTCCATTAAAAAAATATATAATATTTTTTTAAAAACAATGAAATAATCACAAGTAGAATACGCATGGGTGGGACTTAATATTGACCCTTACTGTACAAGTTGCTGCTTCATAAGATTTCAAGAACAAAATGAGAATATACATTTTAAAAAATAATTGATTTTTGAATTTTAATCAAAATCATTGGAGCGAATTTTGAGAAAATCGAAAAAAACTTAAAAAACTACATCAGTAAAAGTACAAGTAAGCTCTTTTGGCCAATTTTGTTCAAAAGCTTATTTTCATGTTTCAGGAGGGTGTCTAATTTAAATATAAAATTTCAGCCTTGTAGCTCAATTCCTTCATGCTTAAAATTGAACACACACACACAGACAAACAGACAGACAGACCATATCGCGAAAACCACTTTTTTGGATTCAGGGGACCTCAAAACGTGCATATCCATCAAAATCTCGACATCGAATTTTTGTCATTTTGTCACTTTCTCACTATATATATATATATATAGGTAAGATAAAGTAAAAAGTATCCTATTTTCCACAAACGAGACGTTTAGGGTCAATAAAATTAACCCGAAACGTCTCGTTGGAAAATCGGAGGCTTTTTAATTTTGGCTGCACCTACTCCTTCTCCTGTTTAAATTATTAATATAAATTATCGAATATATACGGTGTAAGAGAGGGCGTCATGCAAAAAAAGATCAAATAAATGGGACATAAGGAACGAAGTTAGTTTGGCTTCTAATATTCATCATGTTTAATAATAATAAAAATCTCTTGATAGAGACATTGATGGTCGAGGTCAATTGATAATATTTGAAGCGGAAATAGATGAATCCCAAGAGATTACGCTTCTATCTGAGAGAAATAAATAGCTAAGGTTCAAAGGTTCCTTAATTAATGAATCACCCGAATGAGTTCACCTGTTATACGAAATGAAGCCTCTCTCGGGAAATCAGTCAATATTCATTGATGGAGAAATTAAATTTAAAAGCGGCGTATTCGGAAGCGAGAGAAAGAGAAAGAGCAAGGGGTGGGAAGTTTTTTTTTTTTTTTTTGATCGATTGAAAAAAAGTCATTAATTTTGGGTGGAAATAATTTAAACTTATCAAGTCTGTCTGTTGTATATAAAAAAAATTTGCTGTGTAAATGATTTTGCAAGTAAATTTTTACTTGTGTGGACACCTTTACTGTTATAAAGGGAGTTTTAAAAAGGACCAAAATAAATTTATATAGCCGGGCGAGTGGCCTTTACTTCAATCGTTCCAAAATCACCCTCAACTTTTATGTCATCAAAACGAATGGAAAAAGGCCAGGTGCCAAATAAACTTTTTTATTAAAGTGAGGTGGATAGCTGAGTAGATCTTGTAGTAAGGGATAAAGAAAAGTGTAAGTAGAGCTTGATTTATTTCGTTTATTAGGCAATTCAAGCCGACGTTTCGGCCAGATATACGACCATCTTCAGGGCTGAAGTGTGTCAACAAAACTCCTCAAAAAGTCGAATGGTGCAATTGTGTAAATTGTGTAAAGGACCAAAAGCTATGTGAGTCAAGGTTAGATCTAACCGCATAGCCTTTGGTGCGGTTAGATCTAACCGCATAGCCTTTTGTGCGGTTAGATCTAGCCCCATAGCCTTTGGTGCGGTTAGATCTAACCCCATAGCCTTTGGTGCGGTTAGATCTAACCCCATAGCCTTTGGTGCGGTTAGATCTAACCCCATAGCCTTTGGTGCGGTTAGATCTAACCCCATAACCTTTGGTGCGGTTAGATCTTCCTTCTTGGACACAAAATAGACAGGTAATATGTCGTTTTGGTATATTTATTAAAAAACGGATAATTTTCAATAATATTTATTTTTGGTTGATGATGGCTCTCATGGTGGCCGAAACTTGTTAGCGCACCAGTCAACCTAAAAATAAATATTATTGAATATTATCCGTTTTTTAATAATTATACCAAAACGACATATTATCTGTCTATTTTGTGTCCAAGAAGGAAAACTCGAGTTTCTTTTATTTAATAAACTTTTTTGTTTATTTTCTAGTTCTATATAAATCTTATTATTCAAAGAAATTTATTGGCTAAAAAATTGCGTATTAGTGTAGATAAAAACTAAACTTCGCACATCCAGACCCTCTGAGAAGAGTGGAGAAAGATTATAATCGACAAAAAAATTATCACTCATGATTACAGGAAGTAACTCAATAACTTATCTAGAAGCATAAGGCCGAACGCACACAGAAACAGACAAGACAAGACGCAATGTCCTGTAAGTAGTCTGCCGTCAGGTTGATTAGAATTTTTGTCTGATTCGAATGTCGTGTGGCTTGATTATTTAAAACAATGTTGATTAGAGCGCAGACTCTCTCCGGGGAGATGTCTGGTCGTGACTTATCTTATTTGTCCCTTAGTGCGTTCGGTCTAAAGATAAACAAAACTACAAAAGTTTTAGGAAAGGACTATTCAAACTACCTATATGAGTAAAAAGAAGAATTATTTTAGTAAAAAAATGTTAATATCTATTCAACCTAGGGTCTCTACAACTAAAGTTTTTTCTACTTAAAAAACCAATCGAATTTATTCTAAGTAACATGTACCTCATTGAGAGGGAAGTAGATCTTATTTCTCGAAGGATGCCAGAAGACCCATTCTTGAGGAAACGAATAAAATTTTGAACCCAATTCGCCAGATTTTAAAGCTGTGGAGCTAACCCTGTAACACATGAGTCCTCAATAATCACTATTTAGGTAAAAGAAATTAAGGAGAAGAAAAAGAAATAACAAGACGTACAGAACGTACATTGTAAAGTTTTTAAGCTTATATAATAATATCAGGAATTATTTTAAGTTTTTCATAAGTATTAAAGAGAAAACGAGTAGAATGTACAAGGTAACGTAATATTATCTTTTCTGTTTTGTTATGGATATTTATGGATAAACACCCCTGTGTGGTCATAACGGTACTTTGTGACACTGGCCGGCTTTGCCCTTAAAAGGAGAGAGGAGAGGGTCCCACACTCAGAACGCTCAACCCCCTCTACGCAAGTATATCTCTATAACTTAATGTAACTTATTAGTGTGAGACCCCCTCAAAATACATTCGTGAATCAAGACATCCAAAGAAATCAAAATATAGAGTCCATTACAAGAAAGTATCGAAGAAAACACGCAGACGAATAGCCGCAGATGGGTGATAATTAATCTTCAATTGGGTGAAAATCGTATACCGGTAAGTGTCTCAATTTTGCCTTAATTATTGCACAACCCCCTTCTTTTCTGAGAGATATTCAATTATTTTTTACTAATAAATCTAAATCTGAAGAATAGTTGAAAGCTGGAAGATTAAATAATTGTACTGAAGTCTTTTGCAAATTGCAATTTTTTGAGGACAGATTGTGTCTTTTTTTATTTTTGTACACAAACTGCCTGCAAAAGAAAAGAATATTCCCTCAACATGTTGATTTGGCTATCTTTTCATACAGGTGGAGTTTATAATACCTGGCAAAGTGAGTTTAAAAAGATCCAAATAAAATAACTTCGTTTATAGAAATAATAGCTGCAGCACTTTTCAGATTCCATAAAATCTGGATAATCAAGCGGGATCAAGACGGGAGTGAAGTATTTGGATATAGTTGAGCCCAAATGAAATAATTGCAAAACAAATAAATTTAGAAATAATATTAAAAAGGATTCCCCCCCTCTTCTCCGCCCTAAATGAAAATACTATTGATTAAGTGATAAAAAACAATTTTTATTTAATAAAAAGCTAACGTGCTAACATTGAATTGAAAATGGGAAAATTAGGAATCCAGACAAAGAAAGATATTAGTGTTATTGTTTTGATAGAATAGTTAATAATTTTGATAAAATCAGTAAATAGATTTGCTTTGTCTCAATATAAGCAAATTATATCTCTTGCTCAATTATCATACATAAATACAAATTTTATCAATTTTTTGATAGATTATATCACAAATTGTGTTTGTTATTTAATTTACAATAAAAATAAAATATATTTAAGGATTGTTAGGGTGCCCGGCGCACGCGCATTAAAGAAAAACTTTTTACTTAAAATTTTTTACAAAAGTTACATACAGGTCTGAAACTAAATTGTGGAAATTTTCACCTTCTTTTGTCAAGTGGTCATTTTTGAAATCATCATAAAAAGTTATGCTAGTAACATAAATTGTTTTGTTTTATATAATAATCTGCTATAATTAAAAGACGACTGTCCTTGTCAGTAAACGCAAAATCAGAGCCCGAAGTAGATCAAATTTGATGGGTGAGGTGTCGGATACAGATAGTGAGGTGTGGTAAGAGTGGTGCAACATGTATTTTGTTTTAATTTTAAATGCAAAAATTATGGTAAAAACCGAGACGCCGCCCGCCAGTGCCCTGCCTACAATTATTCAATTGTAAGCATGTCAAAGTTGCCATTTTATCATCACTTTTGGTTGTTTTGCATCCACGACTATCAAACTATTTGATATAGAAATTTTTCACAAATTTGTTTCAGATTTGTATTAAAATTTGTGCGAATTTTTATCAAAATTGGAGATGGTTGATATTTTTTTAGTCATGGATTAGATCTAAAAAAAAAAAGAAAAATGAATTAATATTTTTTTCTGATAATTAGCTTTTGAAATTTGAGAACTTTCTATTAAAAGATAATTGAGTTAATGAACCGGAAATAACGGAGTGTAGATGAGAGCAACCTGTAAGGTTTCTGTCTATTGATCGCCTGGAGGAATGAATGAGCCAAAAGGGATTTCCAAAAAGGTTAAGTGCTTACTTATCATCGCTCCCAAGAAACCCTTCTCAATTAATAATACTTTTTTTTTTTATTAATATCAGAAAGGATTCAACTTTTTGAGTTAGAAAAGATTTATTTAATTTTCATGATATGATATTTTATTTATTCATTAAAGTTGAGAGAGTATTTCTTTATGATGACCTCAGAATTTCAAAGTATCTACTTTAAGATTCAAAAAGTTTTTGTAAAATTATAAAAAAAAAAGAAGTTTCATTTTAGATCAATTAGGAATTTAAGCTTCTACCCAATTACGACGGTGAAATTCTTTTGTTAAAAGAAAATAGATAAAAAGATGTGTAAAATAAGAAAATATATTAATACATAATTAAATAGAAAGGTCAAGTTCGGATTCAAACAAGGATTTTGAGGGTTATAGGCCTAAGTTTCTCTCTTATGAATAAAAAAAAAAATTTAAAGAAAATAATCAACAAATGAAAGAAAGAAACGCATTGTTATTAAAATAATTGGAAATAAATATCTTTTCTTAATAAATAGAAAGCTTACCGACTTCAGGGGACGCAATTTTTGCCCCATCAAACAAAAAATTCATCTCGCAAATTTGTTATCTTAAACAATATATTGAAAGGCTTATTTAGATTGAAAAAATTCCGTCTTTTTTCAAATAAAGCTCTATCTAGTTAATAAATATTTAATATATTTACCGGTATATTTAATTAGCATACCATCTATTGCAATAGATGAAACTAAAACCAGGTAGACAGGCAGCCCAAATGGCAAATGCACACTAAAGCTTTCTTGTCTGCTTTGACATAGACAAGAAAGTCTTCGTGTGCATGTGCCATTTGGGCTGCCTAACTACCGGGCTTTAGTGTCAATATTATTGCAAAAGATGGTTCAGTGAGGGACAATATTAAGTCCCACCCATGCGCTTTCTACTTGTGATTATTTCATTGTTTTTATAAAAGAAAATGAAAATCTTTATTGAAATTTGGACCGTGAAAGTTTCCATTAAAAAATATATATATTTTTTTTTAAACAATGAAATAATCACAAGTCGAAAACGCATAGGTGGGACTCAATATTGTCCCTCACTGTAGAGATGTAGATCTCAAAGCGTCAGTCATTTCACTGTTTGCATTCCTCAGATTGGATCTAAATGATAAAGAGTATAATAATATTTATACTTTCTCTGATAAATTAAAAATATAATATTGTTATGCCAAATCTTTACGATCTGATTTATATCGACAATCTAATTAGTAAAGTGTCTAACCCACTTTTTTTCGAAAATAATTTTTTTGTATATATTTTCTGTTGAAAAATATTATTCTCCTTATGCCCTGAACTGGGTAAGAGCGTAATTCAAATTTTTCAGTTCGAAAAGTTGCTGCACGAAAAGTGTCTAACAGTGGCTCTAACAATGACAATGAAATGTTTTTTGGCTCTCCTGAAAAATAAAATAAACAAAAATGAAGTTAGGCACTTTACTAATTAGAACGTCGATATATATATTTATATTTGATTGGGCTACGAATTTTTCATAACATTGACACTCCAAAAAATCTGTGACCAGTGATAGCTTTTAAGGACAGACGGTCGAGGGAGTCCCAAACAAAAAAATATTTTAATTTATACTTTGTAAAAGTCCTCCGATGGGGGATAAAATAAAGACAAGTGTGAATGACAAAATGGTTTTATTGTCAGGAGTTAAGTTACTTTACCACATGATCACCAAGAAAATTTATGATTGGTGGACGAACTCTTCCATTATTCATTTAATAGAAGAATATCTCCAGCGTATTTAGATATGTCTTGAAGATTTTGGTTAGTGCGGAAAATCTTGAAAAAAACGCTATACCGATGAACGAACACTTCGTAATGAAATGGAGTAATAATCTGATGGGTTGCAATGAATCAAACATATTCCAATATGCTTCTTCTTTTGTTCTGGATGGCTATCTGCATGCGATGTAATGTCTGACATGTTTGCAGTGATCTTGAAAGGCTTCTTCTATAATATGAAGAGGAAGAAAGAAAGAAAGCTCGTTCACTATGTGGAAAAGTAATTTTGATTGTAATTGACTCCTGGTAATAAAACCATTTTGTGATTCACACTTGTCTTTATTTTATGTCCCATTGGAAGTTGAAAAAAAAACCATAGTAAATTATTTTTTTGGCTACTAGGTAACACTCTAACAATCTACAATATTATGCTTTATAATTATCTATTCTAGAGCCTGGCAACGGAGAAGAGAAACAGTCACCACAATTGTTGCAGTTAATCCAAGCGCGGCGAAAGTTCGAGATTGGTGACCCCGAGAAATCAGAGTGTGGAACGCCCCCCGGTAGCCATCGGTACTAATGTTTGTAATTTATTTAAAATAAAGTAATAACCCCTAATGGCCTCTGTAGTCAAAAAGGGATTTTTGAAAAAAAAAAAAAATTATCTATTCTCTGGCAGTGCAAAAATATTACACAAACTATAAGAATTGAATTGCAGTAGTCAATCATTAATATAAATTCGTTATCTAAATCCAAGATGTACAGTGAGTCCCCTAAGTAAATCACACGTGTTATACATGTGATAATTTCATTGTTTTTTTTTTTAAATATGAAAAATTTAATGGAAATTAAATTATCTTTTATAAAAAAACAATGAAATAATCACAAGTAGAAAGAAGAATGATTGCGACTTAACTTTTGCATTTATTGAACCCCAAAATTTGAAAAGTATCCTTAAAAATTCATTATTTTCTAAAATTTTACATCTTTTTTTTATCTACTACATAATCAAAATATCCAGATATGTGTTATAAATGAAAAATATTTTAAAATTTAGTCTTTCTTGGACATCACTCATACACAAATTACTTTCAAATAAATCTAGTAAATGCCTATGAAAAAAATATTCCATCAGATTTATATATTAAAAATTCCTTTACCCTTTTACTAAAAGATAATGTTTTATCTCTAGTTATCATTATCTACTTTTTAATAATGACCCTAGTTTTCTATCCGATATAATAATAAATAGAAACGGAAATCAATAAATTGGGGAACATGAAGATAAATTATTTAACATGTCTAATATTAAAGAATGAATAAATATCTATTAGTATTCTTTAAGATATATTTAGAGTGATTTGAATAATAAAAGGAAATCGCAGAGGGACTCCCCCCCCCCGCCCTTAAGGCAGAAAAAGGACAGTCATTGCATAAATGTTAATTACTCTTTAAAGAGTACTAAATATTAATTGACAGAGGTGTAGTTATAGGAGGAGAAAATGATTTATCATATTGAGATCCTACTAGTCCGCCTAATGATAATATCAGCTTCAATTTAGCAGCTTCAATTTAGTTGAAAATTTTTGTATAAAGATTTCTCATTTAGTAGAGAAATTTCAATGCTATTACAAGTAACAAGTACACAATGTCCGGAATGAGCTGGAGATTCCAGGTTTGATTCCCAGGTGTCAAGGGACGTTTGGTTCATAATATAAATCTTGCATTTAATTAGAAATAGATAATTTGATAAGATAAATAAATTTTAATCATGTTTATTAAAGCTTTTGTGGTTTGAAATATTATTATTAGGTGAATTATTAATCATAGACCAAATTTTTGTATTAAATATTTATTAAAAATATATAAATACTGTACAACGTTTCGACTGCTTATTCTGCAGCAGTTATCAAGCACTATGCACTTGTCCCGACTCAACTTGACTTTAACGGCTGCAGAATAAGCAGTCGAAACGTTGTACAGTATTTAATAAATATTTAATACAAAAATGTGGTCTATGATTAAGAATTACCCTAATAATAAAATTTTAATCATCTTCCTGCATTTCCACCTCTCTTACACTATAAATTTTGCCCCCTATCCCTTAACAAAGTCGTATGACAGCCACTGCAGAAATGTTAATTGAAAGAGTAATAATATTGCTTAAAGAGTATCTATGTAGTGTTTATCTATAAAATGATTAATTTTTTTATTGAATATATTTATCAATTATCTCATGGCAAAACGATTTTCCTATAAAAATCAGTCAGCTTAGAAAATACTCTCTGTACCTTAGATAAATTTTATTGAGGAATTACAAAAGGTCTAATGTGTTGTGAGGACTTTTGAGTAGTGAGTGACCCTGGCTTAAAAGAAATGACAATCGACCTTGTCCCTGAATTTTCGCGTCAGTGTCAGTCACGATTATGGAGATTTTAATGTAGAAAAAGATCTGATATGACGCACTGCCCATCAGTCTAATTAAAATAATGTAATTTATCGTGGGAACATGAAAAATTATCAATGAAATAGGTAGTATTTCTTAAATAAATTAGATCTGTATCAACTTTTGGAGTAAATTCATTCATCAAAGTTTATAGTTTTCCTAACCTGTTATTCAAACCTTTGGGACGGATTTGCTTAAAAGGTCGAATTAGAATTTTTGTGTAAGAACTATATGACTAATGTATTTATTAAATCAATGAAGAGTAGAAAATTGGCTGTGGTGATGATTAAATAAAGGAACTCTGTGAGTAGGGCAGCCAGCGGAAATAAAAATCTTTATATTATTTCGTCAACGTTTCGGGAACGCATCGCTCACATCTTCAGGACATATTAATTGTTGAATAACAGATGAATAGTTTTATATCGTATACACAACGAAAAAAATAACATATATTGTGCATAATAATTTAATAAAATAGACAGTTGTATATTATGCTGATTGTCTAGCTTCAGGCTGTTTACACACCTCAACAGCCTGAAACTAGACATCAGCATAATATACAACTGTCTATTTTATTAAATTATTATGCACAATGTTTGGACTGCATCCACCATTTTATCAAGTTATTTTTTTCGTTGTGTATACGATATAAAACTATTCATCTGTTATTCAACAATTAATTCGCCCTGAAGATGGGAGCGATGCGTTCCCGAAACGTTGACGAAATAATATAAAGATTTTTATTTCCGCTGGCTGCCCTACTCACAGAGTTCCTTTATTTAATGTGTTTATTAAAAGCTTTTGTGGTTTGTATTGTTATTATTATGGGAATTTTCAATTATAGACCACATTTAGTTATTAATTATTTATTAAAAATATAAATACCGCACAACGTTCCCTTGAGTCGGAGCAAGTGTACAGTAAACGACTGCAGAATAAGCAGTCGAAACGTTGTACAGTATTTATATTTTTAATAAATAATTAATACAAAATGTGGTCTATAATTAATTAAAAATTCCCATAATATATGCCTAATTTTATCGACTTAGGTTGTTGTGGTCTTTAGAGAGAGAGCAGACAATTACAAAATACTTTTTTAAACTCCGGAAGGTGTAAAACTAAAAATAAAAAGGAGTTAAAATCTAATTTTTTTTGTCGATTATAATACTTTCTCTCGCACCGGAGTCCCGGGTTCGCTTCCCGTCCCAAGGGAGAAAAATTTATTTTATTTGATTTGACTACAAATCATTTGAAATAAATAGGGATGGGGTCTAAATGGCCTTAGATGCCGAAAAAGACCTTAAAAAAAAAATAATAATAATAATAATACTTTCTCTTTATAAGTTTTGTAGACAAGTGGATGGCATGAGAACAAAATCGGAATGAGACAAAAAAATGCATAAAAATAATACATTTCTTAGCTATAAAATGCAATATTTATTTAGCCCGTATTTCGCCTAAAATGGAACAAGTTTTTTCATTCCATTCCTGGTTTGTTATGATTGCTCTTGAGGTGAGAGAAAAAGTGGGATTTGCATGCATAAGAGTAGGAAGGGTGCTGAGTGGGCTCAAATTTCAATTCGAGAAGAACCTCATCGATGTATGAGGTCGCGCATTGTCATGTTCCAAGATTAAGCGGTATTTTGGTTCCTCATAGGGATCTTAACGGTAATCATTAGGGTCCGACCGAAACAAAATTTTCAGCCGAAACCGTAACCGTAACCGAAACTTGTATTTTCTATATAAAATTCATATCATTTTACCTTTTTTTTTTACTTTTCCCTCTTGCGAAAATCATTTGACCATTTTTGTTTTTTAGGTACGAATCTCATTCGATGTTTTTTATTTTTGGGTGCGTGTCTCATCCCATCTTTTAAAACTCTGGTTTCGGCTGGTTTTTGGTCGAAACCAGGATTTTTGGCTGACTGGCCGAAACAGAAACTTCGGTTCCTAATAATCATTTTACCTCCGATGTTAAGGCGAATACAACTGTAAAAGAAATGAATGAGAGATCTAAAATTTTTGAGTGAGACAATTCCAAAATTACTTTTTTACTCCGGGATAAATATAAAAAGTTCATTCAAATCTCAAATCTATTGACGATTACAAAACTGACCCCAGAAATTGAATAGAAAGACTAATCTCACTTGGAGAGAAATATATCGTTATAAACACGGGGCTATTTTAAAAATAAATATTGCTTTTGTAGTCAAAAGAATTGTAGAGTGAGGGACAATATTAAGTCTCACCCATTAGTTTTCTACATGTGATTAATTCATTATTTTTAAAAAAATATTATATATTTTTTAATGGAAACTTTCATGGTTCAAACCTAGAAAATTTCCATTAAAGATTTTCATTTTCTTTTAAAAAAACAATTAAATAATCACAAGTAGAAAACGCATGGGTAGGACTTAATATTGTCCCTCACTGTACTTTTATGCATTTTTGGTCTCTTCGTTATCATGCTACCCGCTAGGCCCTGTTATATATCGTATTTAGAGGCAAGTGAAAGTAAAATATATATAATAAATCAAGTAAAAATAAAAGTATATCGCGTGTCATTATATTTGACTGACAGTTAAATTTTTTAGACTATCAGAAATTGTCAACATTTCATAAAAAAAAGAAAAAACTAAAAATAATACATAAAACTATGATTACAGGTGTATTTTTCTTTACAATTTATTCCGCGATTTATTAAGAGAGACTCAGTCATTATTTTTCAAAATTATTTGTAAAAATTAAAATTTCGAAATGTAAAGTTAAATTAAAGATGGGAGAATATAATTTTATTGATGATTTGAAATGATCATTCTCATTTCGAGCTTGTAATTATATGGATTTCTTTTGAATCATTCATAATTCTAAGACTTACTCTGTCTCTTATCGATAATAAATGAAAAATATTTTAAGACTTGTTCTCAAAGGAAAATCCTTTTACGATTACAACGAATTGATTTATATTCCTTTTTTTAATTAATTATTCATTACATTTGTGTGTATTTTAAGAATGTAGAATAAAAAGAAAATTTTTATTAATTTATGATTTTAATACACTCCGAAAATATATTAATACATGTTTTAGGAATTTAATTATTGATGGTTAATGATTTTTAAAAATGAGAGAAGAATGAATAAAGATTAGGTAAAGTGCCCTCTTTACTTGATAATAAGGATAATTATTCAATTTAGCTTTAGGCAATTTCTGAACCAGTGTTAATAAAAATTCTTGATTTTTGATAATCTGTGGTTTATTTGTATAAAATACAAAGTTTCGAGCATTCATTCTCCGACCTTCTTTTTTTTATACCGAAACACGTTATAGACTTAAGATACAAATAAACCACCAGAAATCAAGAATTTAAACAACTGTGCTTTAAAGCTTTAACTCTCAAACCAGGTCCTGTCTCAGTGCAGAAAAAAATTATTTTTCCTAAAAAAAAGGGTAAAATGATTTTCTCGCAAGGGGAAAAAATCTTCCGCAGGGAGGAAAAAATTTCGTTTTTCTAGGGAAAAAAAAGGAAGGATGCCCCTAGTGTGTTATTACCAACGCACCTTTAGGGAGCTGTGGACTTCAAAAGGTTGGGAAACACTGCTCTATATATTGCAATACTGGTAGTAAAATTATGCACTGAAAAATTCAAATATGAAAAAAAAACCCCTTTATATTATTTTTTGATGCAAATATTTTGATCGCCCTAATTCTTGGCCATCCTCAGTGCAGTATTTAATTCTTTGTCCGCCCTTCGTCTGGTGATGAAAGTAATAGGAGAGACAAGCATCCAAGCGTCTCTACTTTCATCACCAGACGAAGGAAATCCACATCTCATCTAATTATGTTTATATAAGACAAATATTATTATTATTATATACTGGTATGTTAGAAACTGGAACACTTAAGTATGTATTCTTGTGAAAGGACGTCCGAAACATCAGCTAAAAATGTATTTCTTTAATTCCTGTTTTTGGTTCATAAAGCCGTCGGGGGAAAGCAATTTCCCCCACTCACACAAACACTCCTCTCGATAATTTGTTATCTTAAATGATATATTGACTGGCTAATGAACAGTCTTTTTGAGCGTTTAGTTGAACTACATTTCGCAAAATACTACCTTATCATTAATTATCAAATATCGATTCTAAAGGAAACATAAAAAAAAAAACATTATAATTTTAATCATAGAAGTTGGAAGTTTCTAAATACTAATTTGAATCCGGAACTAAATCATTATTACCCCCTCCTTACATACGCCTCTGCCTCTCTCCATACCTAGACCACAAATATTGTCCCGTTCCCCCTCCATATTAACAAAATCCTGAAAACGCCGCTGTCAATATTATTTCTTAAATAGGGAAGGCGTAAATATAATATTTTTTAACCTCCTCTGAGTGGTATATTTTCTTTCTTATATTTAAAAGAAAAAAGATTTTAAGATATTTTTTTAAGGTCTTTTTCGGCATCTAAGGACATTTAGACCACCATCTCTATTTATTTAAAATGATTTGTAACAAATTCAAATGAAATAAATTTTTCTCGCTTGGGACGGGACGCGATCCCGGGACCCTAGGCACGAGAAGCTATGTCCTCTCTGGGCCACGGGTCACGGGCCTTTTAAGATATAAGAAATCTCCTATTTTCATAAATTTTTTAACGACCAGTTGCTTTGAGAGTATCATGATCAAAAGAATAGTTTGTTTATTGACCTTTTGTTATGACTATGAGAAAAGAATTAAAACTACATAAACATTGATAAAGAAACCTCAACTTTGAACTTAAAGAAAAAGGGTCAGTGGTTCGTTTCCCCATTTTGAGCAATAAAATATATTTAAATTTGTATTATATATATTTATGTATGGACGGGTAACCACGCGTGTAAAACAATCATAATATCTAGATTGCCGTCGATATCGAAAGACAAAAAAAATAACTTAAACAGATAATAAGTGTGTTTGTGTGTTTACTTGTAAATCCACTTGGCAGCCAGGAGATGATCGAGGCAGGCGCGTAGATGTCTACGTAGAGAGGCCTGATGTTTGGTCAGCATGCCATCGTCCGACTGCCGTCTTCCATTCACCAACACTCTACTGTACTCTTCTCTTGTACTGCCTCCACTGTCTCCACTGCCTCCTCCGCCTCCACCACCACCGCCGCCGCCGTCACCCAAGCCTACCAACAAGCAAATGTCCAATCAATGAACTCAGTTGATATTACGCAACCATCCACTAGTACACATGTATTAACACCTTAGGCTAATAGTATCCCTTAGTGCAGTGGGGGGAGGAGGGGGGGGGGGAGGTACCGCCCACCATTAGTATTAAAGAGCGTCTTTTGGTCCAAGGAAAACTTAGTCGAGGTTGAAGATCAACCCCTCCCTGGACAAAATTCAATTCACAAGTTGAAACATATTTATAAAGGAAATGTAAATTATATACTAGGTTATTTGTTTCATTTTATTTTATTGACTTTATACGTATTTCGACACCTAGGTGTAAGTCAATAAAATAAATTGTAACAATTACGTAGTGTATAATTTACATTTCCTTAAATTCCCTTTTAAAAAAGAAAAAAGTCTAAATTGTGTTCGGGCAATTTCATTATTTGTACTAGAGTTCCAGTAGCTACGTCAATGGTTGTTTTGTAAATTGGTATTCTTGCATGTTGACTTAGCTACCGAACAGCGGCATAACTAGCCTTTGAGGACGGAGGGGGTGAAGCTCAACTAGGACGCCGTTGTAATATGATTTAAAAGAAAACTTGCAATTTTTTGGACAATCTATGGAAAGAATATGATAAAATCACCTGGGCTATATCTTAAATGCCCTAGCCTATGTGAGTATCGAGGGCGCCAAAGGCTTGATGCCCCAGAGGCGGGAGGGGGGGGGGAGGCGAGCGCCCCTACCTAGTTAAGCTACTGCTACTGAGGATTTGTGCATTTAAACAGATCATTAATAAATTTATTTATTTTTTTTTTCTACAAAGGATCATCTCAATGTTTATAGTATCTGTTTATAACTCAGCATCAAATATAGAAAAGTTTTTTCTTTGGTAAAGGGTTCAGAGATTCTTATCTTTTTTATTGAATCTTTGGGACCATTTTAATAATAAATGTTCCTTTATCTCTTCTTAAGCAAGAATGGAATTTATATATTCTTAAGTGTTCTACACTGCATTAAATTTAGATGCTAAATAAAGCGCAACAGGAGAAAGACCACCTGTAGATTTTTTAACTATAAAGCCTTAGGAGAATTGAGAAGCTATTATTTCAACGGTCAATAAAAATTTTGTGCCACTTTAAAGAGTTTCTGTCTTCCATCTTGAGTGAATAAATTTTGTCGAAAAAAGTTTTTGATGGCCAACTCACAAATTATCTACTCATTCATTATTTAGATTTGAATTTTAGTTGGAGAGGTGGGTCGAAATATTTGCCAAATAAAAGTGATATAAATTGGATTTGAGAAAAACAGCTGGTTTTTATTTCTCCAAACCTTTATTTATTTAAAATGGATTTGCACAAGAATTGAAATGTGAACGTGCTTTGTTGTGATGAACTTAGATGTTGATAGTTGAAATTAGAATTAAAAAAACTGTAGTTTTTTTTGTAATGTTTGTAATGCCATCGGAACTGAAGCACTGCCTAGCACAGTCGCCAAGCAAAAAATAAACCCATTACAAAAAACTACAGTTTTTTAAATTTTAATTTCAACTATCAACATTTAAGTTCATCACAACAAAGCACTTCCACATTTCAATTCAAAATTATTTGTTTCTTTATCTTTTGCAAACACATAATTTTCTACTTTCTTTCTAATCAGTGAATTTATATTTTTTTCGACGTAAATTTTTTCATACAGCCCAGATAATAAAGTCACAAATTTTTCTCTTCCTTTCAGTTCAAAAAGAAGGTGTCCAAAGGGGAGAAGTATGTTAATGTTTTTTTAAACATTCAAATGACCATATGTTTTGCATTTATTTTGAATAACATAGTTAATTTAGAATTTGTACTCCCACCTAGAGTTCGGCTTCTGTTCCTGGAAGGGGTTTTTTCCAGGGTCTCAACGGGGTGGGGTGGGTGGATCTTTCCCAGGCTCAGGCATGCGCTTAAGATTCAACAAGAGCCTCGTTTTTTATTCAAATTATAGAAAAAAAAATATCGTTTTATTTATTTAATCGGTTTATGAAACAAATTGATTGATTGGAGGTAAAATAAAAAAAAATAAAAATTTTTACTTAAAAAAGATATCAAATGATAAATAAAGATTTGGTAATCACAAAAAATAACGTAAAACGTAATATGTGAATATGTTATTAGTTTTGAAAAAAGATAAAGAACATTGATTATTAGTTTTTACAAAACCTTGACAAAACTATAATTATTTTCGCAAAAAAAAAGAAACAAATTAATGAATGATCTTTAAAAAAATATTTAATCCCTGTGATATTTAAGAATCTAAAAATATAGTGTGAATTAAAAAAATGTGGATTATATAAAAGATTTTGGCTTGAAATTTATTTTTATCCAAGAAGAAGTGAGCATGAAATGAGGACAAAGCAAGCCATGTGTAAAAAAACTAACTCAACAATCAAGTTTGATAAATAAACAATCAATAAAAAATAAAAAATTGATAAACATGCAGGTGTTTAAATTTATGATAAACTATTTCTAAATGATAAAATGAAATTAAAAGATGTTATAAGTGTGATAACCGATAAACAAAAAAAAATTATTAATAATAGTCACAAAAAACTGGATTTTTTTGTTTGTTTATTAATGAAATAACATTTGAAATAAGATGTTTATGTGTGAAAAATAAAAAGAATATTGTAAACTCACTGGCGATTATGCTAAAATGTGGTGCATAGTGATGCCAAGATGTTCTGTGCTCCCATGCATTGGTGCACTGACAGGTCCAGAGCAGAGCTCAGAGAAGATGGAAGAGAAAAAAGAGACGAGTGCTGCGATCTAGTGGCTCCAGGTAAAACTTGCTTTTGTTTTATTCTTTGAAATGCTCTTCCTTTTGAAATAATTATAATTTTCTTGATTTTCATTAATTCTCTTCATTTCATGGTAGATTCTTTAAATTTGCTAATCGAGATGATTTTTCAGGTGTTCCTGTAAAAAAAATAAAGATAAAAAAAAATTAATTCTAAAAATTCAACATCCGCTGGAGGCATTCCATTCTTTGTTCTTCTAGTGGTGAAGGATGAATTGTAGGGTGATTTATAAGGTACTTATAAGAATTTAAAAGAGAATTTTTATAAATAAATTCTAGATTTTTATTTTATTATACTCCATAAATCAACCAGGGATACTATTCAGAAATTGAAAAGAGGTTGATTATAAAAATTTGATTGGAAAAAAAAGTGAATTGGAAATTATGGAAAATATAAGGTACTTATAAACAATTCATCCAAAGAATATAGACTAATAGTATTTAATTTAATAGTATTTTCTTCCTGGCTGCATGTGACTATTGGTCATTATAGGTCTTCGGACCTTATGCACCCATTCCAAAAAAAAAAAAAAAAATAAGGTGGGAGCTAGGAGTTTCGATGGCTTCCACCATCATCAAGTGGGGGCCATCGAAACTGTTAGCTACAGTTGCAGCCAAAAATAAAATCTAAATAATATACCATATATTGTTTTAATAAGCCACCACTAACTTGGGCATACACAAATAAATCTTCCTATATTTAAGAAATTTAGATAAAAAATTGTACAATCCCACATTTATTTGTATTTAAATAATTGAAACAGCCCTCGGGCCTAGCGTGCTGGCCCTCTATACTAAGGGTCACGGGTTAGGATCCCAGGCAGTCCGATGGTTTTATTTAACGATTTGGTTACCAAATGGCTTAAATAAATATGCCTGGACCTCCAATATACTGTATATATTAATAAAAAATATGAGTATCGTAAAGACTTTTTTTTTAAACACTCACACTTTTTTCTCATTCACACACACATTCACTCAGTCTTTTCGACAACTTAGGCCATTTAAGACTTTAAACGATACTTGTATGTTTAAATATATCTATTGGGGGACCAGGTATTCTTATTTAAGCCATTTGTCGTGAAGACTTATATTGCCGGAAAGCCTGTGTGTATGTGTAGAGATTAAGAAAATCAGCAATTTTTCAAATTTTAAAACCGAACTAAAAAATTATTTAATTAAAAAATGTTATTATAATGTAAATGAATTTCCGCAATGTTAATTTAATTAATTATTGTATTATGTATTATGTTATTTGCTTTGTTAAAATTTTTGTAAATTTTATTGTACAATACTGTCTATGACAATTCCAATATTCTTTGGAATCCTATGGAAAATAAAGAAATGAAAAAAAATGTGTAATTGAAATGTGTACCTGGAATCTGTGTGAAGCTTAAATTAAATCACCTGGTTTGAGATCCTATGTAATTAAAAAATGTGTAATGTATGTGCGTGTATGTGTGTGTATGGGGGGAAGTGAGTGTTAAAAAAAAAAAAAAAATTAACAGAAAAAATGAAAAAAAAAAAAATTAACAGAAAAAATGAAAAAAATTTTAATAAACAAACCTCGAAGTTTCAGCTCCCCTAATAAATAACTAACCGGTGAAGAAGGTTGAGATAACGCAGCAGCAGGGAAACTTCTTGATGGTTGTTGGTAGAACTTGATTGGATGATGTCAGATCAGAACTCCCCTTCTAAATGATGTAGATGAACGATTAAGGGGCTGGCTGTAGAGAGCAACAAATTCCAGTCTTATTAAAGATGCATGGGCTCTTGCTCTAACACACATGTTAGATAACTAACAAACCCCGTGGTGGCAATGTCCGTTACTCACTAGAGCGTGAGTCCTGACGTTTGAATACTGTAATTTAGAATGACCATGGAGACACTTTGGGCTGGAACAAATTAATTAATGTGTTAGAAAGAAACAGTTATAAAATATTTTTCTTGTCTTAAAAAACTACACTTTAATAAACAAATTTTGATGGAGATGAGATTTACAAGTTTTTTTTATTTCAACTACTAATAATTTGCTTTAATGGATTCATTGGCTGGATCGTAGAACAGTGGTAGAATTTTTGGGATCAGGGGTTCGCAGGACAAAAATTAGAACTTAAATTAAAAAATGCCTTCAATGATTGCAGGGATGAAGTAAGAGAGCAGTCGCACTGCGATTTCGAATCCCGTTGAGAGAGATTGCTGGCAAGTTTTTATGAATATTATCAATAATTCTAATTGTAAAAAAAAATTATAAAAATTTGACGAGACTGTGATTATTTAATTAAAACCTGAAAAACAAGGGACATAATCAACGTTCAAAAAAAATTTTAAGAATACATTGTGATTATTATTTAACGATCTACTTATATATACTATTCTAATCAAGTCTATTTATACATCTATTAGAAATAGCGAGCACAAAATTTGATCTAAAAGTCCTTAATTTATAAATAAATAATCGCGATATATTCTTGACATTTTTCTGTTTATCAATTTTGCACATATTTTCAAAGATTTAATTAAATTTTAATTAAATTTAAATTAAATAATACCAAACTCGACTATTTATATACCTTTGCGTTTCATTTTCCAGACCGCCTCTTGACTTCTATCATGAAGCGAGGGAAAATCTTTGTTGGCCAGTAAAAAGTTCATTTTGAACAGTTTCTGCTTCTTCTTAACATTCCGTGTTGATTTCCTGTAAAAAATTATTCAGTAAGCGAAAGTTGTGTGATGTGTTGATACACAAGATTTTTTGTGCGAGATAGTAATCAGAGGGAAAATTTGTAATCAATCATAGGGAAATATTTGTATTTTGTTACCATGCTGGGTCCTTCATTCTCCATTATCTTTAATCCTTTGCATCAGGCCACCGGGCCCTCGACCAACACCAACAATATTATTTGAAATTCCTATTCCGATTTATTTTTCCGATGTGCTTTCGTGCACGAAGACACACACCTCAAAATCAACCGCCTTCTAACTCCTCCTCCAGTGTTTGTTTCTAACTACTCATTTCTGGTTCCACCCGGTTCCTTTTAACCAACCTCTTCTATGCTGGGGAGGATGACCTAGTTTGAGGAGGGACTCCCTCAGCACCGGCGTGTAGCCTACTCCTTTCGAAGAATGCATCACTGAGAGGGAACCTTCTTTACGTCCCTTCCACAGGACGGGATGTCACAGCCTCTCATTGTAGAGTTGCCTGGGGAGCTATTCTGGTGAGATCCAATATTCCAATCCAGTGCCTGCTTGTGGATTTTTTTTTTTAAACACACACTTTTTTCCCATTCACACTCACACACACATGCTTAGAGTCTTTTCGGCAACTTAGCCCATTTAAGACTTTTACGATAACTGTTGTTAATGAATATATCTTTTGGGGGTCCAGGCATTCTTATTTAAGTCATTTGGTATCCAAATGGCTTAAATAAAATCATCGGAGTGCCTGGGATCCGAACCCGCCACCCTTGGTATACAAGGCAGGCGCGCTTCCTTGAGGATTTGTTTACATTAAATAAAAATTTCTTCTGATCTTTTTTGTAGATCTCACCCTAGCCCGCTACACCAGCAAGCCCCCCAACATCTACAAATACTCACATTGCCTAAACGTATAAGCAAGTTGGCAGTGCATTTCTTTAACAAAGGAATTGAAGTTAGAAATCCTTCTCATGTGATTATTTCATTTGTTTTTTAAGAAAAAATTTGAAAAATCTGTAATGGTTCTACCCTATTGAGAAAATCGTAGCAGCTTTTAAAGACAAATATTTTTCCCTTTAGTAAGTTGTTCAAGAAGAGGTGGTGATCAGTTGGTCTTCTGAATATTCTGGATCACCGATAGTTTCTTCTTCTAGCTGCCCGGGGGCCTGGTCACGGAGAAGGGCAACAGTCACCACAATCGTTGCAGTCAAGCAATGCCAAGCGCGGCGAAAGTTCTCGATTGGTGACCCCGAGCAAGCAGCCTGAGAAAAGTCCCCAGGTAGCCATCGGTACTCCATTTTAAAAATTAAAACTCCTAAATGGCTTCAGGAGCCAAAAAGGTTTTTTTTTTTTAATTTATGTATCTTTGGGAAAATTAGGGTTCTAGTACCGTGCCCTGGAGCCATTGATATATTGTAATTTTAAATTTATATAATAAATAGCCCTAAATAGCTTCACTAGCCGAAAAAGGTTTAAAAAAAAACTCTTCTAGCTCCTGTACAATTGTTTTTGTAGCAGATCATTTTTGGATGCCTCTCCATTTATTTTGATAATATATATTATCTCACTTACTTTATAAGATATTTGGTATAAATGTGATGGAGTGTGAAAATTAGTTGTGGTCCAATTTGAATCCAATTTGAATTTCAGCTGTTGATTTCGAGTAAACGGATCGCCTTCACAAACACATTTTATCTGAAAAAGAAATATTTAATTTGTATTATTTTAAAGCTATTAACACAAACTACAATCAATAAATTTGGGAATTTTTTAAGGCTAAAAAGCGCAAGGCCATTTGGAAGCCAAAAATTTGAAATTTGATAGGAATGATTATATATATTTGATTGGCTATTTGATGATAGAAAAAGAAACCTTTTTATAAAAAGTATAAAGGAACAGAGGCAAGGAACAAAGACAAGAGAAAGTATACTTTCTCTTGGTTATATATGTTAATATATAGGTAGATAGATAGTTTGTTTATTATGCTTATTCCCTGGCTCTGAGGCTATGACCTCCTGGAGCAACTGAAATTTACATGTACTAATACATTTAATATAAGGAGACATTGCTAAATTAAATAAATAAAATACGAGATTTTAGGTAGTATTTCTCTTTGAATTTTAATATAAAGAGATGAGAGTTGTTTGGTAATTATCATTTCAGAAACAAGTGACAGAATGAATGATTAAAATTTTAGAAGAATATTTATCAGAAATTCGACCAAAATAGACAGTAAATATTAATTAGTAGTATAATTAATATGTTGTTAGTTTTAAAATCAAAAAAATATCAAAAACATAAAATATAAGAGACATACCTTAAATTATCACTAAAATTTAGTTTAATTTAAGAATTATCGAATCCTATTGAATATTTTAGAATTTCTATAAATGAAAATTATTATGTCTAGAAATCTTGGAAAGATGAAAATTGAGTTAAAAACGGTTAAAAATAAAAAAAAAAATGGCGCAATGAATCCTGGTTGAGTTGCCAAAAAAATAACTTCATTAGTCAAATTAAATATTTATTTTTAAAAATGTTCAAATGAGAGGTATTCTCATTAAGAGTACTTTGGTTATTTATAAGAAATTTTAAAATTCAATTCTAGTTAAACAATTAATATTTAAATAATAAATTATAAATAATTATTTAGATTCTGAGATGAAGGATATTTTATCTCTGATGAGCCGTGTATTGATGGAGTAACTGTGGCTCATCAGAGTCTTCGAGATAAATTATAAAATTTTAATGAATATGTAGTTTATAAACTAAAATAATACAAAATGACGACACCTGGTTGGGAGCGCCAGCCCCCCCCCCCCCCGCCCCACTCATGAGGTATAAAAAACAGTTGAGAATAAAAAAAAGTGCAGGAGGTGGATTTGAACTCGCGAAGTTTGGTACGTGAGAATGGAAAAAAATATAGATTACTTGAGGACGAATTAACCGCCTAAGCCACACTTTGGTTAATCATTTTAAGAAAAAATAAGCCATAAAAGAAACATGAAATAAAAGAAGTATTAAAAAAATTTTAATATTCCACATATGATATATCATTTTTTACTACATTTAATGCAGATTAATAATTTATAATCAAAATTTCAAAAGGATGGATAGTTTTCAAATAATTCAACGGGCAAACGTCAGATTGTTTATGCCTTGATGTAAATAAACCAAAAACTCTATCTAACATATGATACATTTCATTAATTCTTGAATTCCCCCTGATTCCAGAGAACTAAACCCCTTTTAATTATATGATCTAATTTGGGAGTTATTGACGATCAAAGTTAAGACTATTTTCGAGCTTCATTCATTCCGACATCAACACCCAATTTTCTATATTATCGAAAAAGCTTATTTAGCATTGTCTGATTAAAACCAAATTTTTACCAGAGATTTATAATTAAAAAATGAGTTTTTTTCTAAAGTTTCATTGAGATTGGTAAAGAAATAAATAAAATATTGACTATTTTGTAAATTGAGTTTTAGAATTCGGGATCCCGGATGGGTAAAGAGAGCCGTCTATGAACCGGCTCTAGGCTTCCATCTGTGATCCCGAATTCTAAAACTAAATTTTCAAAATAGTCAATATTTTATTTATTTCTTTACCAATCTCAATGAAACTTTAGAAAAAACTCATTTTTTAATTATAAATCTCTGGCAAAAATTTGGTTTTAATCAGACAATGCTAAATAAGCTTTTTCGATAATATAGAAAATTGGGTGTTGATGTCGGAATGAATGAAGCTCGAAAATAGTCTTAACTTTGATCGCCAATATCTCTCAAATTAGATCATATAATTAAAAGGGCTTTAGTTCTCTGGAATCAGGGGAAATTCAAGAATTAATGACATGTATGATATGTTAGATAGAGCTTATGGTTTAATTACATCAAGGCATAAACAATCTGACGTTTGCTCATTGAATTATTTGAAAACTATGCATGCTAGTGACATTTTGAATATAAATTATTAATCCTCTTAAAAAGTAAAGAAAAATGATATATCATATGTGGAATATTAAAATTTTTTTAATACTTCTTTTATTTCATGTTTCTTTTATGGCTTATTTTTTCTTAAAACGATTAACCAAAGTGTGGCTTAGGTGGTTAATTCATCCTCAAGTAATCAATATTTTTTTCCATTCTCACGTACCAAACTTCGCGAGTTCAAATCCACCTCCTCCACTTTTTTTTTTATTCTTAACTATTTTTTATACCTCATGTAAGGGGGAGGGAGGGGGCTAGTGTATTAATTTTTAAAATTTTATATTCAAAATAAAATTTAATTCCCAAAAAAAATATTTTTCTCAAATCTCGGGGGAGGGGGAGATAATTACCTTTTTTTACTCCCCCCCCCCCTTGTATCTGCCCTTGATATAGTTTCAGATTTTCAATTCCTTGAAACTTAATTTTACTTTAGAAAATATAAAATTTTGATTACGGTGCTACGAATTTCGTTTTTCAGTAAGATAATAGTAGTAGGGCCCATGGGCGTACCCAGGATCAAAACTAGGGGGGGGGGGGCAAGGTCAGATCATGGTCGTCCAGGGGGGGGGGCAGATCATGGTCGCCCAGATTGTGACATAGCTATTTTTTATTTAGAGGGGTAAAGCCTTCGAATTAAAGGCCTAAAAACCCTCGAGTCCTCACAAAAAGAATCATTCCCCGTCGCCATCCACCAATTTTGTTTCGTTACATCACTTTATAAACATTTAATTTTTTTTTTGTTACTTCTAGGGGGGGGGGGCAGCTGCCCCCCTGCCCCTCGCTGGGTACGCCCATGGTAGGGCCTATTAATTAATTGTTAATATTTAATTTATATAATGACTAGATTATCAATTATTAATAAATAATCTTAAATATACTTCATTTCATACTTTTTTTTTTTTAAATTTTTTTAATAAATTTGTATTAAAAAAATATGTCGTTGTAACAGAAGTGAACAGGAGAATAGAATAGTAAAGGAGTGTGTTGGCGCCAAAAAAAAAAAATAACCTCCTCTCTGCTTTTGATCTCCGGGATGTTTGATCTGTGCTCCGGGTATTTATCAATGGAAATCAATATAAATTAAGAGGATATCTATCTCACCTCCCTGATCTCAGGCTGATTAGTGCTGTGACCCTGTGGAGACTTTTAGAAATATAAGTATAATTTTTAATGTTTCCACAAGAGTGCAGCACGAATCAGATATTTTATTCAATTATAAAGATTTTCTTATCACAGATCAAACATGATACAATGATACATATTCGGAGATCGAAAGCAGAGAGGAGGTTATTATTTTTTTTTTGGCGCCAACACACTCCTTTACTATTCTATTCTCCTGTTCACTTCTGTTACAAAGACATATTTTTTTAATACAAATTTATTAAAAAAATTAAAAAAAAATCTGGTGTGACATGGCGCACAGCACACAACTTTCTCTTACCTTCGGTAATCGAAAGTTGTGTACTGTGCTTGTCACACCAGATTTTTTGTGTCGACATGCATTTAGTTTCCGACAGTAGGGTACAATTGAATTCAAGATGTAAAATTTATAAGTATGGGAAAATATTTATATTTTGATACCATCATAGGCGCCGGAACTGGGGGGGGCAAGGGTACATTGCCCCCCCCCTGGCATTCTACAGGGGGGGCAGAGGGGGGCAAAATTTCTTCTTTTATTTCATTTATTTTTAAAAAATGATATATTTTTACTTTTTAAAAATAAAATCTTCTAAATTAAAAAAATTAAAGGAGTAAGAAATTCATTTTTTTTCAAATTTTTTCGAAAAATTTTTGATAAAATCACTGGCAAATTTTTTAAAATTTTAATTTTATTAAAATTGTGATTTTATTTAAAATTTTTAAGGTTTTATAGTGGATTTGTTTTTGTTTTATACTATTTGAACATATTAAATTATTTTAATTTTCCTAAAAAAAAAATTTTTGCCCCCCTGATTCAAATTCGTTCCGGCGCCCCTGGATACCATGGCAACCATTTCTCCTATCTTTTCTATGGAGTACAAGAGTAAAGTGGTCTTCAGAAGATTTCAATCACAAAATGAGAATATACATTTTATAGAGAATCTAAAAAATAATTGATTTTTGAATTTTTAAAAAAATCGTTGGAGCAAATTTTGAGAAAATCGAAAAAAACTGAAAAAGTGAATCAGTAAAGTGCTAGTACTTTTTAGTCGATTTTGTTCAAAAGCTTCGTGTCACGTCCCATGGGGGTGCCTAACTTAAATATAAAATTTCAACTTCCTAGCTCTTTTCGTTCTTGAGATATTTTGTTCACAGACACACACACAGACACACACACACACAGACAGACCATGTCGCGAAAACCACTTTTTTGGATTCAGGGGACCTCAAAACGTGAAGATCCATCAAAATCTCGACATCGAATTTTTGACATGAATCCAATACTTTCTCTCTATATATATATTACATATATACATAGGTAAGAGAAAGTAAAATAAAGTATGAAATGAAGTATATTTAAAATTATTTATTAATAATTGATAACAGAGGCGTACCGAGGCAGTTGGGGGCCTGGGTCGGCACTAGAAGAGGGGGCCTTATATTGAATTTTTTTTTTTTGGGGGGGGGGGGGGGTGCTCATCTTTAAATATCCCCTCCTCCATACACAAAAATATTTTTAAAATACCGTATATCCCTGATCCCCAAGGGCCCCGGGGCCTCTCAAAGAGAAATTTTTATTAAATTTTGTTTTTACTTGAGCCCTGAGGGCCCCGGGGCCTCTCAAAGAGAAATTTTCATTAAATTTTGTTTTTACTTGAGCCCTGAGGGCCCCAGGGCCTCTCAAAAGGAAATTTTTATTAAATTTTCTTTTTTTTTATCTAAATTTTCCCATTCTTACTTGAGCCCTGAGGGCCCCGGGGCCTTTCAAAGGGAAATTTTCATTAAAATTTTTTTTTTATAAATATATGGGGGCCTACTCTGGCCGGCTCGGGGCCTGGGGCGGACCGCCCCCCTCGCCACCCCCTCGGTACGCCACTGATTGATAATCTAATCATTATATAAATTAAATATTAACAATTAATTAATAGGCCCTACCATGGGCGTACCCAGCGAGGGGCAGGGGGCAGCTGCCCCCCCCCCCCCCTAGAAGTAACAAAAAAAAAATTAAATGTTTATAAAGTGATGTAACGAAACAAAATTGGTGGATGGCGACGGGGAATGATTCTTTTTGTGAGGACTCGAGGGTTTTTAGGCCTTTAATTCGAAGGCTTTACCCCTCTAAATAAAAAATAGCTATGTCACAATCTGGGCGACCATGATCTGCCCCCCCCTGGACGACCATGATCTGACCTTGCCCCCCCCCCTAGTTTTGATCCTGGGTACGCCCATGGGCCCTACTACTATTATCTTACTGAAAAACGAAATTCGTAGCACCGTAATCAAAATTTTATATTTTCTAAAGTAAAATTAAGTTTCAAGGAATTGAAAATCTGAAACTATATCAAGGGCAGATACAAGGGGGGGGAGTAAAAAAAGGTAATTATCTCCCCCTCCCCCGAGATTTGAGAAAAATATTTTTTTTGGGAATTAAATTTTATTTTGAATATAAAATTTTAAAAATTAATACACTAGCCCCCTCCCTCCCCCTTACATGAGGTATAAAAAATAGTTAAGAATAAAAAAAAAGTGGAGGAGGTGGATTTGAACTCGCGAAGTTTGGTACGTGAGAATGGAAAAAAATATTGATTACTTGAGGACGAATTAACCACCTAAGCCACACTTTGGTTAATCGTTTTAAGAAAAAATAAGCCATAAAAGAAACATGAAATAAAAGAAGTATTAAAAAAATTTTTAATATTCCACATATGATATATCATTTTTCTTTACTTTTTAAGAGGATTAATAATTTATATTCAAAATGTCACTAGCATGCATAGTTTTCAAATAATTCAATGAGCAAACGTCAGATTGTTTATGCCTTGATGTAATTAAACCATAAGCTCTATCTAACATATCATACATGTCATTAATTCTTGAATTTCCCCTGATTCCAGAGAACTAAAGCCCTTTTAATTATATGATCTAATTTGAGAGATATTGGCGATCAAAGTTAAGACTATTTTCGAGCTTCATTCATTCCGACATCAACACCCAATTTTCTATATTATCGAAAAAGCTTATTTAGCATTGTCTGATTAAAACCAAATTTTTGCCAGAGATTTATAATTAAAAAATGAGTTTTTTTTCTAAAGTTTCATTGAGATTGGTAAAGAAATAAATAAAATATTGACTATTTTGAAAATTTAGTTTTAGAATTCGGGATCACAGATGGAAGCCTAGAGCACGGTTCATAGACGGCTCTCTTTACCCATCCGGGATCCCGAATTCTAAAACTCAATTTACAAAATAGTCAATATTTTATTTATTTCTTTACCAATCTCAATGAAACTTTAGAAAAAAACTCATTTTTTAATTATAAATCTCTGGTAAAAATTTGGTTTTAATCAGACAATGCTAAATAAGCTTTTTCGATAATATAGAAAATTGGGTGTTGATGTCGGAATGAATGAAGCTCGAAAATAGTCTTAACTTTGATCGTCAATAACTCCCAAATTAGATCATATAATTAAAAGGGGTTTAGTTCTCTGGAATCAGGGGGAATTCAAGAATTAATGAAATGTATCATATGTTAGATAGAGTTTTTGGTTTATTTACATCAAGGCATAAACAATCTGACGTTTGCCCGTTGAATTATTTGAAAACTATCCATCCTTTTGAAATTTTGATTATAAATTATTAATCTGCATTAAATGTAGTAAAAAATGATATATCATATGTGGAATATTAAAATTTTTTTAATACTTCTTTTATTTCATGTTTCTTTTATGGCTTATTTTTTCTTAAAATGATTAACCAAAGTGTGGCTTAGGCGGTTAATTCGTCCTCAAGTAATCTATATTTTTTTCCATTCTCACGTACCAAACTTCGCGAGTTCAAATCCACCTCCTGCACTTTTTTTTTTAAATCATATTATCAATTTCCTTTTATTTTTAATGCTAACTTATAATTTCATTTATCTGTCATTATAACGTTTTAATAAGTCTTGTAAATAAATCAATTCGTTTCCACTTTCTCCTCTACCCACATCATTCTAGCCGCGTATAATATTATTTGAGATCCGTATTTTTTCCATTTTTTAAATTATTTTATGTTGTTTGCAATGAATGTTTTGAATTTTTGAGTTCAAAAAAATTAAGTTTATTTTTTTAACACCATAGTTATTAAAATAATAATAATTATTTCATTTTTTTTCCATGACGTACTCTGCTCTGTAATGAAAATAGCAACTGTGCTGCGATCTCTACTCCGGGAAACTAATTTGAAATTCAACTCTCCTCCGCTAGGGACTTGACTCGCAAAGACTCTCAGCTGATTTCAGTTCTCAATATGGAGTGATAGCATCAAGGTCGCTGCAATTTTACGCAATATTTATGCAAAATTTCGCTAGGAACGTCGATGTGTTGACACAAGGTTTAAAAGCTGGTATATCTGGACTAATGAACCTAGCAAATCAAGGAGCTGATCCTGCCAGTGGAGTATTCTTCGTTAATTTCAATCAAGATTGCACGTAAGTGTCTCCCCGCCAAGCGTAGTCTAAGTTTCTTTGTTTCCAAATTCTCTTTCTATTAAATCCACTCATCATCACATCATACAAATTACTTTTCTTTTCCATCTATCAATACACTTGAATTAGTGTTTAAAACTTAATCAAAATCAAACTCACAGGAAATAATTTCAATGACAGATGAAAATTGCTTTATCAATAAAGAAAGACAAAATGACGCTCGGAATATTATCAATTATTTTGACGTTTTAAACATGACTCATTATCTTTTAAAAATCTAAAATTCAACCCTCATTAATTATTAATTCAATCAGTCGAAATTTATATTTATTTAATTTTATGATTTTTTTTTTTGTATGTATAAACAAAGAGACGATATAAAAAATCGGATCAAGAAATGACGTTATTGATAAACTTTAGACTATACAAAATATATAAACAAATTTAATGTTTATTATTATTTTTTATTTAATGATAGGTCGTCAAAATTTTTTTTTGAAAAACAACCTTTTTTTGTGTTTGTAAGGAAATATAAGTTTATTTTTATAATATTAAACCTACTATTATTAATTTTCTTTGTATTCCAAATTTTAAAGACATATCGAAGATCGAATTACCAAAAAGATTTATAATTTCACGAAAATTATAAGGGTTTTCTTTGTTTAATCAAAGCATAGATTCAAGAGAACTTCAAAACGAAAATTAACAAATAACAAAGAAAAAAATTTTCTTTTTTAATTTATTCTGTCGAAATATTAATTAGGAATAGAAATTTTATAACAAATTTCAATTGGTTAGGTTATAAAGGAGTACAAAACCCGTAAAATAGGCAACTAAGCTCAAAACTTTCTCGTCCCCCCTTCCCCCTCACCCTATACTGGATCGATTGGTTCCCAAATATTAATACATTCAATCATCCTGCAAGTAGAATTAAAAATTTATTTCATTTTATTTTCCGACGTGTTTAGGTTGAAAATTTGGCAATTTAATTTACTTATTTTGCCTTTTTTAAAGCAAACAAATAACCATTTTTTTATCCATCTAAGGTCTAATTCCTCATCAAATGTTTATTTTATAATATATTAATTAATACAAATTTTAGCCATTTAAAATCATCCATAAATATAATTCGTAATAAATTCTATCCTACACTTAATAAAAATTGAGTTTTTGAGTCTGAACTTATTCTCTCAGAAACTGACGCTTAAAAAAAAAAAATACAATATTTTGACATTTTTTAAATAGAACGACTTTAAGGAAATCTTGATCAAAATTTTGTTAGTTCTAATTTTCTTTAGAGACAAATGGACTTTTTTAAAGCAATTTTAGACGATTTGGCTACGCCCCTGAGCATAATCATTTAATGATACAAAGAAGTCTGCAGGATAATTTAAATAATTTCTAAAAGCTTAGGCATTTATACTCACAATTTTTTAGTACCTGGCACAAAGCCCGATTTTATAAAATAAGCGTTCACTTTTAAGGTGAGCTCTAGATTAAGAATTCATAAAAAAAAAAAAAATAATTCAAATGATATTTTTAAAAAATTAAGAATTTTTATAAAAACCATTTGCTTTTTCTAAAATCTTAATCACTAAAATTTAATTTTTTTTTTTTTTTTTACACAAAATTTAATATAAAAGTGAAAGTAAAATAAAAAAAAATGATGAAAGTAGGACAATTATGCAAACGATTACAAAAGAATAGGAGATGGTTTATTCTTTAAGGTCGTCCTTGTATTTTTAATTCATTTTTTGCATATTAATATTTTGTATATTTTTTTTAACACTCCTTTTTTGATTTTCAGATCGTTAGCTGTAGGATCCAAGACAGGATATCGTCTCTACTCCCTCAATGCTCTCGAAACTCTTGAGAGAATTCATGAAAATGGTAAGAAGGAATATCTAAAAAAAAAACGATCCATTCACCCTTTCAAATCCATTTGCAACGTCCTTGGGTTGATTTAAGATCAATTTTTTTTCTTTTGATATATTTGACATTGAATACTTTGGGTGTTTCTTTCCTTCTCAATTTATTACAATTAAAATATATTTAAAAAATACAAATATATTTTTAATTTACTTTAAAACAAAGATGAATGCAAATATCTGTATGTATATGTGCGTGTGACCCTGACTAGATCAACTTTCATTGAAAAACTCGCACCAAGATCAAGGACCGCTAAATTATTATCTTAATAGAAGGATGTATATTATGTTGAATAATGTTAGGTATTCTCTTCTCTTGTCATTCATTGATCAAATAATTTTCCTTTTTTTATTTGACAAATAATAATGATTTTTATTCTAATAATTTTAAACAAATAAGTTTATTTATTTGTATAAAACACAACGGAAGCGATCTGAACAAATAAATTTATAAAAGTAAAAGAATTTGATTTTCGCTTTAACTGTGGTTTATTTGTAAAAATTACAACGTTCCGGCCAATCATTCTATGCGCCTTTATAATCTTAACTGAATTGTACCTGAAGAAGGCCACAGAATGAGCCGAAACGTTGTAATTTTTACAAATAAACCACAGTTAAACCAAAAATCAAATTCTTTTACTAATGATAACAACTGTAAAATAATTTTTAATTATAGACCACATTTTTGTATTAAATATTTATTAAAAATATATAAATACTGTTCAACGTTTCGACTGCTTATTCTGCTCAAGTGAAATTGAGTCGGAGCAAGTGCACAGTACTTGATAACGACTGCAGAATAAGCAGTTGAAACCTACAGTATTTATATATTTTTAATAAATATTTAATACAAAAATGTGGTCTATAATTAAAAATTCTCCTAATAATAACTGTGAAAGCCTAAACTCCAAAATTTATTTGCAAAGGGCAGGTCAAAACAGTGCAATAGTAGAGAAATAAAAACAAAAAATATATGTGATTTATATATTTATTTTCTCAAATTGATGTTGTTCAGCAAAATCTCAAACCGATATAATAATGTTTAAGGTGCGCGTCTCGAAAAACCGTTAAAACACGATTGACTCGAGGCGGCACCAGATGGCGTTAGTGTTCCCCCATTAGAATACACGCAACTTGATCCATTTCATTCTAGACTTTCCAGCTAATTAATTAAAGGCAAAAAATTAATTATTCTTTAACACAATGATTACTAATTTAATTATCTACAACTTATAGAGCTCTTTTTTTTAAATATCTTTTATTTAATGCGATTAATCTAAAAAAAAAAATTTTTTTTTCGAAAATCAAAAAAAGGGCTTCTATAAGTTGTAGATATTTTAAATAGCTTTAATTTAAAAAAAATTTGAGGTCGATAGCTTCAAAATGTGGCAGCTGGAAAGTCCCAAAATTAGCACCCCGAGACGCGCACCTTAATGGCTGGAAATATATTGAGGAAGGATGTAAATGCAGGCAGCCAAAAAATAAAAAACGCTCTCAATTCCCTTTGAATGTCCAGACGTTTCGGACAAAATTTATTCGCCCATCCTCAGTGAACTATTCTAGTGGGAGAGAGTTAAGTCTCCTTTGATATACATAGTGGTTGTTAGGTTCTACTACGTATTCTATTTAATGTAACAATATGATGATAAATGAGTTTTTTGTTATTAAAACTTTTTGCTATTTTCATACTGAAGAAAGACTTCTTCACATTACTTGATTGTATCTTGACTATGAAAATAGCAAAAAGTTTTAATAACAAAAAACTCATTTATCATTATCCTTGTTTATCATTGTTACATTAAATAGAATACTTAGTAGAACCTAACAACCACTATGTATACCAAAGGAGACTTAACTCTCTCCCACTAGAATAGTTCACTGAGGATGGGCGAATAAATTTTGCCCGAAACGTCTGGACATTCAAAGGGAATTGAGAGCGTTTTTTATTTTTTGGCTGCCTGCATTTACATCCTTCCTCAAAATCTCAAACCTCTTTCGTTTCAGCCACCACCCAGTCCTGGTGAGTTAACTTTAATAACTCCAAAATTTATAAAAATTGAGAAAATTCTTTGTTAATTAATTTTATTATCTGAAAAGAGTATAAGTTTGTTCAGTTCCTTTGATTCCGTATTGCGATATATTTAATACAAATAAGGAAGCAAAACAAATTGTTCAAATTGTGTTGATACTATATTTTTATTCATGTTTGTTTATTTCTAAATCATTTTGCCAGACTTTTCTTTTTTCTTATTGCTGACTAGACTTTCTCCTAAAAACGATCCGACCAAAGTTCAAAATCTCTCTTATAACTTGGAAAAATAAAAAAATAATAATCCCCCCTCCCCCTATCAAAATCTGAGCCTGTTTGTTAAAAATAATCTCATATTCCGCATATAATATAGTCTTTCAAGATTCATTTTTTGGTACTTTTGTGACTCTATACCAGTGGTATAGGGGTTGACGACGAACTACAAAGGGTCCATGTGAGCGAAAAAATGAATTGGGGATCTGTGAGATGTAAACGGGTGTCCACGATAGTCGATCTTATTTATTTTATTTTTAATTTTTTATAATTTGACCTCACCACATCGCAACACAGACCAGACATATTACAGATAAACAAATCTTCATATCTAGTAAATAAAAAAAGAAACAAACTGGACATCATTAACCGAGGAGATTTAAGATTAAACCTCCATAAATAGAAACCAAATATTGAAAATTTAAGCACCAGGTTCATCCCTCCAACTAAAAAGCGGTAGGCCTAACTAAATTTCGGGTTTATTATTACATATAGTCTATATAAAATTAATGTGTTTTTTATTTTTTTTCTTCTCCATCTCACTACAGTTTTGACAGTTTTTTGACATCAGTCAAAACATATATGAAGTCAATGAATTTTCAAAAATGCTATATTAGCTAAGCAGGGAGTCTACCCAAAACCGAAAAACTTAGCAAGGGGTCTACGAGACAAAAAAGTTTGGAGACCTCTGCTCTATACGAATTGTTTTTTTAAATTAATTTTTATAAAAATAAAATTGCATTCAATTCTTCATTGATGTTGTTATCTACATATAATTAAAAAAACAAATGTATTTTTTAGTAAAATACAAAAATAATTTTTTATCTACAAAAATAATCACAAAAGTGCGTTTTAAAAATTTCAAAATAAGATTCTTTTTTTTTTGAGATACTAGGAAATTATCTTATAAAAAATCATCTCGAAATTTAGAAAATTCAAAGACTTTTTTTTCCTAAGACAATGTAAAATAATTTGATATATAGATTGATCATATAATATATTTGTCTCCAAACAAAAAAAAAAAAAACAGCTCCCAAAAAAAAACACAAGAACCCAACCTCTAGAAAGAATAAATAAAAGTCGCCCCTTGTAAACCCTTGCATAATCTTGCCAAGAGATTCGTTAAGCCGCTCTATAAAGGCATTTTATTTTGGCATATCTTGTCCCATATATTTAATATAATCAATTTTTTAAATTTCCAATCTTCATTTTATTCTAATTTAATTGTAAAAATAAAAAGATTATTTTTGAAAATATATACTAAGCATAGAATATCGATCGATATATTCATTTATTTATAATTAATTAATACTAGATTTTGCTAAAGTATAATTAATTCAACATATTGCTTCGCTTGAGCGACGATGTTCTTAAATATTTTTTTTTAGAAATAATTTACTAAAAGAATTATTTAACAGAGTTGTTTTTTTCCCTATCCATTAGAAATATCAATTTCTTTTTATAACTAACTAAAGAGTGCTTTGATAAAGAAAATAAGTATTCAGTTTCCTTAAAATCTATTTTCCTTTCCACCCTGATTGTCATGCCATATATCTCGAATAACAGGAAGGTATTAAAATACAATCAATGAATTGATGTTTTAGCCACGGAGGACATCTGCATCGTTGAGAGACTCTTCTCTAGTAGCCTGGTGGCCGTGGTTAGCCTGTCCTCACCCAGGAAGTTGAAAGTGTGTCATTTTAAGAAGGGCACCGAGATCTGCAATTATAGTTACAGTAATACAATCCTCGCTGTTAAATTGAATCGCGCAGTGAGTATTTCCTTTCACATATGTAATTATTCTAATTTACTTAATTACCTTTTTCTTTATATCTATATCTATAATTATTTTTATTCAAAGTCAAAACTTATTGTACTCAACACTTTCTTTGTTTTTATAATTGGCTAAAATATTTCAATTTATTATTAGAATGCAAAATTTTTTTACAATAATTTCAAAGACGGTGATAGAAGAAACTTTTTGATAATATAAATATTTATTATTAATTAAATTAATTATATATGAAAGTTCTTTTAAGAGGTTACTTGTGGAATGGATAAGTGGGGCTTTTATTGTGGAAACCTTTTATCTGTCGACCAATTGTGGACCTCAGTTTTGGTTTCGATCCCATTTTCAAGACCTTCTGTATACTGGTATATACTATAAAATAGTGGTTCCCAAACTCTGCGCTGCGGCTGTTCTCCTGGGGGGACGTGAACATTCTTATTCTTACATGTTATTACAACAAGTTGGTCGAAACCCAAGAGGTCTGGGTATGTTTTCTCGACCGCTGTGCAGCATGCTTTCATTATTGACTTCTATATATCTTTAGTAAAATATAACATATATTAGGCAATGCAAATTTAACAATATTTATCATATATTTAAAAACAACGATACGAACTAAAATGATAATGCAAAACTCTCACCTAAAGGTTAAGTATTTTTAAACAATAATAACAGAGTTGTTTTTTTAATTTATGATAAATTTGGTTAATTTTGCATTACCCTGATCCAGGAATCATTGATGCTACACAGCAGCCTAAGCCCACGATATCTTGAGTTTTTTGTATTCACGAATGAAACTGAATATATGTTTCAATAATCATTTCAATTAATCTTTATATATTCTCAAAGTTTGATCTGCCTTGATCTTTTTAACACCATATCAATATTCGCTTATAATCCAACTTAAATTATGACTGGTTACTAATAAACCTCAAGAGGTTTTTATATTAAATTGAAATGAACTTAAAGTTAGCATTCTCTGCAACTGGATATTATAAATTTATTTAAATTACAAAATTTTTAAGGTGCGCGTCTCGAGGTGCTGATTTTTGAGAGGTTCCAGCGGCAACAATTTTGAATCTATCGACCTCAATTTTTTTTTTTAATTAAAGCCCTTGTTTTGATTTTCGAAAAAAAAAAAATTTTTTAGATTAATCACATTAATGAAAAGATATTTAAAAAAATTCGGTCTATATCTTAGGAAATTAAGATGAAAAATATTATTTTAGATACAGTATATAATTTAATGGATTATATATGGACCCTGTTATGCAATGGTGGGTCAAAGACCAAACATCGAGTTTTGAGAAAATCAACAATAAAGTCTTTTGTTTACATTGGATTCTATATAATTTTTCTTGTAAATACTCTTAATTAAAGCATTTGAAACAATATTCCGTGCTTAACTCAATTTTGAATTTTTTGGTCTTTGACACACCATTGCATAACAGGGTCCATATATAGTAGCAAAAGTGAATTTAATGGAAAAAATTCATAGTCATTAACTTTATTAATTTCTCCTATTATTACATTCTCTATTAATAATAAATTCAACCCTCAAATAGTCAATAACCAACCACGTTTTGTTATTGAATAATTTAATTTTTTTTTTCGTTTTGAATAATAGAAGAATTTAGTTGTTATCTTATGTCATGTTTGTTAATATATTTTCTATTCTACCATTCTAGTTTGACATAGATTTATGATGAAATATGATAAACAAAAAATTTAATTAGCTACCATTAAAAAAAATTAATTTTATAATAATTATTTTACGCTTCTGAGTCTGAAAAGGAAAAAAAAAACAATAAATTTTTTTATATTTCAAACTTGTAGACCATTCACTTATAAATAACAAAAGACATGTCGATTAACAAAGGATTTTTTTTCTATTTCAGAGATTGGTTGTCTGTTTGGAAGAGTCGCTCTATATCCATAATATACGAGACATGAAAGTTTTGCATACGATTCGAGACACGCCCCCCAACCCTACTGGCCTCTGTACTCTCTCAATTAACAGCGACAATTGCTTTCTTGCTTACCCTGGCTCCAATACTATCGGCGAAGTACAGATTTTCGATGCTATCAACTTGGTAATGATTTTATTTATGTTATATTAAGAGGGAATAAAGAAAATAAACAAAAGAAGAGATAATTATCTAAATGTTTTTAAAGTTAGCACAATGATGTTTTGAAGAATGAAGTAAATCAAACGAATAAAAACAGTGAAAGAGACCAATGGGGTATATCCCAGAGGGAGGGGTAAGATCCTATTTGAAGACGACAAAAACAAAAAAAAAAATTTTAAATACATTATTGATACTGGGTATGTAGGCAGGACGAGAAATAAAACAGAAATTTTATTTCAATATCTTCATCGACGTTTCGGGCGCTAATCGCCTCCTTCCTCAGGACTGAGCAGGTGTCAATTATAACAATTACCAGTCATTTGTTGAGATATTTTTAAAATATAGATGTATAATTTTAAAATAGCAGCTATGCTTTGATTCAATACAAGATGTTGTTAATTAACCAATTCTCTCGATAGGATTATAATCTAACAAATTGTATTAAATCAAAGCGTACCTGCTATTTTAGAATTATTCATTGTATTACAATGCCCCCCCCCCCCTGTTTTATCCTGAAAATTTTTTTTTCTATTAAAACTAAATAAGCTTATATATTTTTTCCATTGTGAAATTTTTTTTTCAATGAGTTTATATATAATGATGAAAATAATTAATAATAATAATAATAATAATAATAATAATTAATAATCTATGTACATATTAATTGCATACACCCTCCCTCTCGTCCTAACGAGTGGTTGCCCCCTTCCCCCTTTACAAGATGTCTGACTACGCCCATGCTTTGTAATCTGAATGTTAAAAGTACCCCATCAATTGACACCTAATTGTTATAATTGACACCTGCTTAGTCCTGAGGAAGGGGGCGATTAGCACCCTAAAAGTTGACGAGCACAGTAAAATAAAATTTCCGTTCTGGCTGCCTACATAGTATCAATATATATACATAGACAATTTCCAGCCAAAGAAAATATATTTTCACTTGTTCAATTGATCATTTGTAGCAGGAGAATTAGCGGATACATAAATTTTTTCATTTCAATAAAAAGTTTCCCAGAATGATGAAAAAGAAGAAAAAAACAAAAACATTTCATTATATACAAATTTAAAAATCTGGTGTGACTGTCGCACAGCACACAACTTTCTCTTACCTTCGGTAATCGAAAGTTGTGTACTGTGCTTGTCACACCAGATTTTTTGTGTCGACATGTATTTAGTTCCCGGCAGTAGGTAATATTTGAATTCAGATGTAAAATTTATAAGTATGGGAAAATATTTATATTTTGTAACAATGGCAACCATTTCTCCTATCTTTCCTATGAAGCACAAGAGTAAAGTGTGCTTCAAATAATTTTGAGGGCAAAACGAGAATATACAGTTGAAAGAGCATCTAAAAAATAATTGATTTTTGAATTTTAATCAAAATCGTTAGAGTGAATTTTGAGAAAATCGAAAAAAACTGAAAAAGTACATCAGTAAAGTACTAGTACTCTTTGGCCGATTTTGATTAAAAGCTTATTTTTCCGGTCCCGGGGGTGTTTAACTTATATATAAAATTTCAGCCTCATAGTTCAATTCCTTCATGCTTAAAAGTGAACACAGACACACACACAGGCAGACAGACAGACAGACCATGTCGCGAAAACCACTTTTTTGGATTCAGGGGACCTCAAAACGTGAAGATCCATCAAAATCTCGACATCGAATTTTTGACATGAATCCAATACTTTCTCTCTATATATATATTACATATATACATAGGTAAGAGAAAGTAAAAAGATAAACCAACAACTAATGGTTTAACTTTTTATTTAAAAAAAATGGTATTAATGTATATGTTGCAATTTGATAATATCAATAGATAATATAATAAAAAAATTTGATTTTATTATAATAAAATATTTAAATAGACTTATCAGTTAAATGATAAATTTAATTCTTTAATGCTTAGGAAGTCCAGGGGACAAACCCCGTTAGGTAGGTGCAATGTAAGAGTAGAAGGCGACTAGTTCAATATAAAATACAATAATAAACTCTAAAGTCAAAATTGCCAGGGCAGAATGACTTAAAATAAAATATAACACTTGGAGCTAGTTTTTGTTTAATATTCCCTTTTTATGTTTACAGCACGCAAAGACGATGATCCCGGCCCATGACTCACCATTGGCAGCCCTGAGCTTTAGTCCAACCGGCACTAGATTAGCGACAGCCAGTGAAAAGGGAACCGTCATTCGTGTATTTAATGTTGCTGATGGAACTAAACTCTTCGAGTTCCGTCGTGGCGTTAAAAGATGTGTTAGCATCAGTTCGCTCGTCTTTAGTATGGACAGTGCATATTTATGTTGTAGCAGCAATACTGAAACGGTACGTATAATTTCATCTAGTTAATTATTCAAAACAAACAAATAATGGAAATACTCACCGGATATAAGATAGAAAGTGTTAAAAGATTTAATAGAAAATCTTTGTTCTCTTATTAAAAAATAATATTGGGTTGTTCGGAAAGCAGTGGTGGATTTACACTAGGGCAGTCGGGGCTAGTGCCCAGGGCGGCAAAATTTGGAAAGTTAGAAAAAATTTTCTATACAATATATAATTAACTAATTCTTTTAAATAAACATTTTATCTTTCAAGAAATATAATTTATGCATTATGTATCAAATAAAAATTTTGTATTTTTGTTTTTTTTTTTAAATAAAATTTTGTATATTATAATATAGGAGATTTAAGTGAAAACTATCAAAATAGTTTAATTAATTTATTTCCATGAAGTTTTGAAAAGATAAAATTTGATTTTTTTATTTTCTGGAATTGATAAATAAAATATAATAAATTTTCTGCAATTTATTAGTTATTCTAATTCTTAAAAAAAAGATATGAAAACTAGACATGGGTCGATACTCGATTTTGCTGTACCAGGTACCAGCTGTTACAGGTACTTGTTCTGACCCGATATTTTTACCTGATACTTTTGTACCCGAAACAAATTTCACCCAGCCACGCTAACTTTACATTAATTCAAGTCAATAACAACGTGTCTAACATTTTTTCAAATGTTTTCTACCCTATTTATTCTTGTGTTGAGAACAAACTCATAATTATTCATTACTAAAGAGTTTTCCAAACAGTGAACTGACATGTCTCCAAATTTAAAATGAGTCATTTCATTTCAAATCAACACAGCTCTCAACCCGACCATCTCCGATTTTGATGAAATTTGGTGTGTTCATTGTACATGATGAGAGAATGAAAAATGCCAAATTACAGAACTGTAGCACAAGTAGAACAAAAGTTATGGCCCCCCAAAATTTGAAAAATTTCGGAAAATTTCAAAATCTTTGCAGACAAAAACAGCTGTAACTTCTGTTCTAATAAAGATAGAACTATGAACCAAGTATTTTTGGAAAGGTCTTGAAACATGCTTTAAAATGATGTGCAACATGATCACATTCCAACAATGAAAATAATTAAGGTCATTGACTTTAACCTTTGACCTTGAATATCTCAAAACATGTCACCTCCAAAATTGATGAAAAAAATATATATGCTTCCTCATTTTACGATAAACAACATATTAAAATTTCATTTTGGGACCACATTGGGATTAGGAGATAAAAATTCATATGTAAAGCTATCTGATGCAAAAAAGCAATACAAAGCATATGTTGAGTACAAAAGAATTGCATAAAATATTAACCAAATCACAGTTAAGCTGAAAATCTGAATAGGTCATAGGCGTCGGACGTGGGGGGACATGGGGGGAGCAGAGGACATCCCCCCCGGGATTATCCAGGGGAGGAAGCCAAAATCTTATATATCTGGTAGTTGGTTAGCCTATATTACACAGGGCAACAAAAAGGACCTTTTTTTTGTTGACTGAGAATTTGAATCTATTTCTGGGTATTTGGGTCGCGCTGATTCCAAAAATGCCATCAGTTTTGCCCCATCACGTCAGATTTTAGAGCTATAGAGAAAACAAAATTTAATAGAAAATGTGCTCTAAGGCGGCTCTAATTTTATATTACCTGGTTTTTTTTAAGGCGACACTCTTTAAAAATATGCAGATAGTTATAATACAAATAAATTTTAAGTTTCAGCCGAATCGGAGGTCATTTAGACGGCTAAAAGTTTAGAAAAATCGAATTTTTTCAGTTTTTTTTGCTTTGGTCACCCCTAATACAATTTTGGGTATCCCTGAATGAAAAACACATATATTTACGATATTCTATAGTTCTTTGGCTTTCTAAAAATTATTTATTCTTAAAAATCTGTTAATTATTAAGGAAATTATGAACAAAAAGGTCAGCAAAGAAAAAACACAAGTACACTCACTGGTCGGAAAAAATGAACTTTGTTCAAATGAACGTTTTTATTCATAATTTCCTTAATACTTAACAGATTTTTACGAATGAATAATTTTTAGAAAGCTAAAGAACTATAGAATATCGTAAATATATGTGTTTTTCATTCAGGGATACCCAAAATTGTATTAGGTGTGACCAAAGCAAAAAAACTGAAAAAATTCGATTTTTCTAAAATTTAAACCGTTTGCGGGACGTCTAAATGACCTCCGATTCGGCTGAAACTTATAATTTATATGTATTATAACTATCTGCATATTTTTAAAGGGTGTCGTCGTAAAAAACCAGGTAATATAAAATTAGAGCCGCTTTAGAGCACATTTTCTATTAAAATTTTGTTTTCTCTATAGCTCTAAAATCTACCGTGATGGGGCAAAACTGATGGCTATTTTGGAATCAGCGCGACCCAAATACCCAGAAATAGATTCAAATTCTCAGTCAACAAAAAAAAAGTCCTTTTTGTTGCCCTGTGTAATATAGGCTAACCAACTACCAGATATATAAGATTTTGGCTTCCTCCCCTGGATAATCCCGGGGGGGGGGGGATGTCCTCTGCTCCCCCCCATGTCCCCCCACGTCCGACGCCTATGACCTATTCAGATTTTCAGCTTAACTGTGATTGGTTAATATTTTATGCAATTCTTTTGCACTCAACATATGCTTTGTAGTGCATTTTTGCATCAGATAGCTTTACATATGAATTTTTATCTTCTAATCCCAATGTGGTCCCAAAATGAAATTTTAATATGTTGTTTATCGTAAAATGAGGAAGCATATATATTTTTTTCATCAATTTTGGAGGTGACATGTTTTGAGATATTCAAGGTCAAAGGTTAAAGTCAATGACCTTAATTATTTTCATTGTTGGAATGTGATCATGTTGCACATCATTTTAAAGCATGTTTCAAGACCTTTCCAAAAATACTTTGTTTATAGTTCTATCTTTATTAGAACAGAAGTTACAGCTGTTTTTGTCTGCAAAGATTTTGAAATTTTCCGAAATTTTTCAAATTTTGGGGGGCCATAACTTTTGTTCTACTTGTGCTACAGTTCTGTAATTTGGCATTTTTCATTCTCTCATCATGTACAATGAACACACCAAATTTCATCAAAATCGGAGATGGTCGGGTTGAAAATGGTACTTTTCTGTGTTGATTTGAAATGAAATGACTCAAATGTCAATTTATATACTGCATTAGAAAAATAATTAACAAATTTCTGTGCGGGCGAACGAAATTTAATTTAATTCTATTCATTATGTATTTCAATTCACAGTTACATATATTTTTATTTTTTTTAATTAATGTTTTTATATAAAAAAAAAAAAAATAGTTTCAAAGTAAAAATCAGATAACTTATTTATTAAAAAAAAAAAATATTTTTTTTTCATTTCTGCTCTCTTTCTTAAAGTGAATAAAAGAGAAATAATGTATAAGTAATAATTAGATTTGTATTTAATTATTATAGGGCCTAGTGAGAAAAGTAGAGTAAAAAATGTAAAAATGATTCGGAATGACGTTCGAAAAGAGCGCCAGACCAATAGCGAAATGGCCCTGTCAGGAGAGAAGAGACGGGGCGGGGCGGGGCGTCGCGAGTTGAGGGTCGCAAGAGAGAAGGAATGAGAGAGCAGGCGCAACGAAAACTGTATCGGGTAAGGAACGAAGCTCTAAAGTGAAAAGCAAGTATTTGATCAATGCGCAAGCGCGAGCGAGATATCAGGTTCGAGTGAGAAACGAATACCGAGCAAATAACATATACTTTTTGTATCTGTTATTTGAGTATCAACAACTCGGGCATACTCGACTGGACCTGAACAGGACGCGTATCTGTTTCTCACTCGAACCTGATATCTCGCTCGCGCTTGCGCATTGATCAAATACTTGCTTTTCACTTTAGAGCTTCGTTCCTTACCCGATACAGTTTTCGTTGCGCCTGCTCTCTCTTTCCTTCTCTCTTGCGACCCTCAACTCGCGACGCCCCGCCCCGCCCCGTCTCTTCTCTCCTGACAGGGCCATTTCGCTATTGGTCTGGCGCTCTTTTCGAACGTCATTCCGAATCATTTTTACATTTTTTACTCTACTTTTCTCACTAGGCCCTATAATAATTAAATACAAATCTAATTATTACTTATACATTATTTCTCTTTTATTCACTTTAAGAAAGAGAGCAGAAATGAAAAAAAAATATATTTTTTTTTTAATAAATAAGTTATCTGATTTTTACTTTGGTATTTAAATACCTGATATTTTTTGCTCGTACCCATTATGTGTACCTGTTACTTTTTCCTACCTGATACAAAATATCAGATTGATACAGTATCACCCATGTCTAATGAAAACTATTAAAATAAAATTTCAGTCATAGGGCGGCATTTTCTTCAGTGCACAAATTTAAATCCGGCCCTGTCGGAAAGTAATTTTGTTTTTTCCAAACAAGGACTTATATTTTTTCACAGCTGATATAGCAAGGCTTTCTAGTGAAAAAGTTCGATTGATTCTAAGCAGTAGTTTTTTGTTGGTGACCTTTCAAATATGGAGAGTAAAAAAAACAGCATTTTCGGCATATTTTACTTTTTTACTAAAGAAAAGGAAAAAATGCTGTTCAAGCACCAACAAAAAACTACTGCCTAGAACCAATCGAACTTTTTCACAAGAAAGCCTCAGCTGTCAAAATGTATGATTATGCGGCTTAAGTGTGAAGTTAGCTGTGAAAAAATACAATTAAGTCCTTTATTGGAAAAAAAAACGAAATTACTTTCCGATCAACCCAATATTATATGAAACGTGTTTTACTTTTTTGGTGTATAATTAAGTAATCTTGTTAGACCTTGTATAAATTTTGCTGATTTAGTTAGAGATAACTTTTCATTTTCATTAATAAATAATAAATTTTCCAACTGAGAGAACAAATGTAAAGGTAACTAACTAAGTTAACCTTTGACATAGAGAATAAATAATTTTGGTATTAAAAAGGTTTTCAACAATCGCACTAGAAGAAAGCAAAACTTATTAAATAAAACACACACACACACACACACACCCCAGAGTCCTTTAACACATTGCCTATAATGACTCTTAGCAAGCACACAAACAAAATCCGCTGTGAATGCATTGGCCATTGTTTGTAGTATCTTAGGATTTGTACACTGTAATCATTTATATCAAATTAAAAAAATTTTACTTTTGCATAAGTTCTTTAAGACTGACAGGAAAGAAACCTCAATAAACCCGATTAAAAAATCAACGAGTAAATTGCTAATATATTCCATAAATATAAATAAATGAATATATTAGAATTTCATTCTTTAATTAAAAGAGTATTTAATTTGCAAAATATTTGCCTATTCTTTCGAGATATTTTCGAAAAGAAATTAAAAAGCAATTCATAAACAAATTTAAAAAAAAAATAATTTTTCTCAACCCAGTTGTTTTATAAATGAAAACAAGTTTTTTTGTGAATTTAAATTTAAACAAGATATTTTTAATAATTTTTATATTAATAATCAAGAAAGAAAAGATTGTAAATATCAAAAAAATTTATTGTAAATGGTTGTACTGAAGATGAATTTTCATAGGGACATTCGAACAGAAAAATTTTCCTTCAAAGTTCACAATTACTTCGCTTTTACCTAAATTATTATTTTTCGAAATATTAGAAAAATTCAAAGACTATCATTTATAAGAAAAAAACAAATCTGGTGAATATCTTTTAATATTTCTTTACTTAAAAGGCCTAATTTATTTTTTTTATTTAGAAGAATTCCTAAAAGTGAATTCTCCAAATTAACAATTGATGATAATTTTTTTTTTTCAGGTACATGTATTTAAATTAGAAGAAACAAAAGATCTTCCACGACACACCGCCGAGGAAACAGGCGGCTGGATGGATTATTTTTCCAAGGCTGTAACAGCTTCTGCTCAATACCTTCCCAGTCAAGTGACGGACGTATTTAGCCAAGGACGCGCTTTCGCTTCTGTCCATTTACCTTTCCATGGACTGCGAAATGTCTGTGCTATTACAACGTAAGACAATCTTTTCAATTTACAAATCATTTTACTTTCCATCACTAAAGGTATAGGAGGAGGCTCGTGGCTAATCGGATAAGCTGCGGATTACTAATCTAGAGTTGCTATACAACTCAGGTTCAAATCCCACTTGCCGTGAAAATTTTCAAACATTGCCAATGTCTCCTTCGTCTCTCTGTAATTGGAGTTATTAAACTCTGTTGAGAGATAGGAAATTAAAAAAAAAAAAAAAGAAATTATGTATAATAAGAAGGCATATCTGCTCTAAAGGACTAGATACTAGAGATTTTAATGTCTTTAGGCCAGAGATTTGGAAATTGCCGAAGACTGCTTATTGATTGTGGCCTTCTTGATCTCTAATAATTCTATTGGATCCATTCTATGACCTTTGGGAATGAAATATACAGCAGGGGTATTGGGTTGTTGGGGGAAGGTTACTTTCATTTATAACCTAGTGAAATCTCACATATATTAAATATTTTTACTTACAATTGATTCACGTAATTCATATAATGCATTAAAACTTCCTAACATACTAATTTACTTTTAATTACGAGGAAAGCAGCTCAAAACATCTCTCTCTCTCAAAATAAATGTTTATTGACTTCATTTCCCTTTTTTTGTATTTGTACATATATCCAATGAAACCAAAAACAAATAATTAGTAATCTTTTCTTATTTCTTTTTTTTATTTAGGATTGAGAAGGCCCTTCGATTGCTTGTCGCTTCAGCAGATGGATACCTATATATTTACAGCTTAGATAGTGCTGAGGGTGGTGATTGCACTCTCCTTCGAAAACATAGGTAATCATATATATGTATATATATATAAATTACTCTTATTATTTTTCAGTATTAGATAGTAATTAAAGATTTCTTTCCCTTTTTTAACTAATTGGATTAAATTAATACATTCTTGAAAAATACTTTTTCTATTTTCTCTTGGTTGAGGGCTTTTGAATAAATGACTATATTTTTAATAAAATTATTATTAGATTTGATATAAAATAAAAATAAATACAGTAAATAGTAGGGCAGAACAAAGAAAATTGAAAATATTTAGAAAGGAATGAAAATAATGAAAATAAATTCGATTCTTTCCCAAATTAGTTTACATCCATTTTCCCAACAAAGGACTTAATTATATTTTTTAACAGCTAACTTCACACTTAAGCTGCATAATTATATATTTTCGTGTAAGCTCGAGATTTACTTGTCGGTATTTGGAGCAGATGATACGCTGTAGGGGATATTAAAAGACAAATTTTTTGGTTTGGCTTTTATTGGGGAAACTTAATTCTTTTGAAACCGAAACTAATTACTGTTGCACACATTGGTCGGCCATAATTAAGTTTCTCCAATAAAAGCCAAACCAAAAAATTTGTCTTTTAATATCCCCTACAGCGTATCATCTGCTCCAAATACCGACAAGTAAATCTCGAGCTTACACGAAGATA